>ML685868.1:6344374-6508916 GCA_007922175.1 Pelusios castaneus
GTGTGTGTGTGTGTGTGTGTGTGTGTGTGTGTGTGTGTGTGTGTGTGAGAGAGAGAGAGAGAGAGAGAGAGAGAGAGAGAGAGAGAGAGAGAGTGTGAAATCTATAGGTGAGTCCAGAAGTTCTGATAGTGAATTCCTTACTCCCTGACTCTGGCAGCATGTCAAAGGGCTTGGAGCGTGGGGAAGGAGAAGGGAGCACTTGAAGGCAATTGTAAGGTTGCCTCCCTCTAAAGGACCCACTCCCTAGACCTGGGGTCAGATGCATGCTGGAATTCCAGGTCTCCTAGAGGCACAACAGAGATTTTTCAACTGAAAAATGTTGCTGATGATCTGGTGGTCTCAGTTGCTGGGACACTCTGAAACCACCTGAGATAAGGCTTAGGCATTTTATAAAAGCCGGCTGATATGTTAGGTTCTGGCATCCAGCCACCCTGGTGTTCACCAGTGGTCCAGTGCAAGAGTAACCCTCCCCTGCTTTTCAGGACACCAGCACCCACACTGTGGTAAGAGCTGATCTATATCACACTAGTCCCTACCTCAAGGCCATCTACCCCGGCACCACTCAGCATCTTCTGGAGTTGCTCAGGAGGGACTTTACTTCAGTTTCTAAACAGCTATCAGGGCAATCTATTGTAAATCTGTTTTGTGTAACAACCAAATAGGTGGTGAAGAACTGATTTGTCTAAAATTTGGCTATATTATGAAGACTGGGGAGAGGACAGAGGCTGGTGAGAGAGAGAGAGGATTTTTGAGGAGAGGGTGATCTTTAGGGTATCAAGAAAAGTGTGGAGTGAGTACTTAATATTCGTATTTAAATATTGTATTTGCTGCTAATGCTATGTAGTAAGATTTTTGCAGCTTTTAAGGCTGTTTCCATGCTAGATCACCTCCTGAGACAGGGAAGTACCCTGGGACATTTCTGAAACTTCAAAAGCTCACTATTCATTAGAAAAGCTTGCGTTTGTAGTGTTTATTTCCCCAGCAAAAAGAAGCCATTAAGGCTTATTACAGAGACTTCCCCTTCTGATGTGTCTGACTTTATAAGTTCTTTGGGGAAGGGGATATGTTCCACTCTGTTTGTAAAGTGACACATGAATATTCAGGATATATAATAGTAATATGCCAAGATAACTACTAGAAGATAGATTCCAAATTATTTGCATACATCAGACATTTAAATAGCTAATAATTAATATTATGGTGTTAATTTTAAAAGGTTACTTCTGAGAGAAAGAGATATAAGGAAATGCTTGGGGCTTAGACTGGGACCCCATGACTTTTGAGTCTAACCTTGGCTTCTGCCCATGACTCCATATCCGTGGGCACATCACTTAGTCACATTTTCAAAACCAGTCATTGAGTTTTGAGTACCCCACTTTTGGGTTGATCAATCTGAGGCATAGTGAACCTGCTTTTCAGAGATGTTGAGCACCCACAACTCCCACTGAAGTGATGAGCACCAAGTAATTTGCCAAGAGTTATATGGAATATATGACAGAGCCCGGAATAGAATCCATCTACCAGTTCTGAACCTTAAACACAAGACTATCCTTCCTGTGTCAGAGTCTTCAGTATCTCCATATGCAAATGTCTATCCAATGCCAGTCAATTTAAATATTCTTTTGGATGGAGCAAGGACTGCTGGCATGTTTGTTTGTTTGAGGATCAAACACAAATACTCTTTGGCTACGTGAGGCTTTAATTAGTTTGAATTAAGGGCTTCCTTAATTCGAACTAATAACTTCGAATAAGGTATTAGAAGTAAGGGTTAATTCGAATTAACTAGTTCGCATTAACCAATGTGGCCATGTTAGTTCGAACTAATTTCTTAGTTCGAACTAACCGGCCATTGAAATGAATGGGGATCGCTAATTCGAACTAAGCAAGTGCCATGAATGGCACTTGCTTAGTTCGAACTAATTTTTTCTAGTTCCAATTAAGCTAATTCGAACTAACTAAAATTAGTTTGAATTAGTGAGTTTGAACTAACTAATTTGAACTAATTTTAGTAAGTGTAGACTTAGCCTTTGATTTTGCCTTTCCAGTCATTCGTTCTGAAGAACACAACATTGTTTCATGTTTGCCCATGCACATGGAAATAAGACTTATTTAAGCGTGGTAAAATCACTGTGGGGAGGGGGAGGGAAATTGTCAAGAAGTTTACAGAAAAAATATTGGAAAGACTTCAGTTAAGTTTTGGTTATATTAAAAGAACAAAAGTTGTGACTTTTTTTTAACTATAAAGGTATTTAAGTTAATCCGTACACCAGAGGAGGGCACTGAGTTTATAGCAATTAATTTTTTATATGAATACTCTCTTCTTCAACAATTTTACTGGTAGGTTGGGCACTTTTTTCATGCACAAAGATCTTTATCAAGCAACAGCATCTTGTCTAGGAGAGACTGATGTCCTGTGCTCAGCATGCAAAATTCCAAAGTACAGATTGCATATAGGGTTGTTTTCCAGCCTTCGGAGTGCAGGATGGAGAGATTCTTCACTCCTCAGTATATGGACATAACTCACACTAATTAATACAGCATTTTTAGATATAGTCTCATCGGTATTCCTAGGCAGTGTAGTTTCACATCATCAGTAGTTAGATTGAAGTATTGTTAAGGAAAACCCAGGTTGCTGTGGAAACCAGTATTTGGTGATTCACTAGCAGTCTTCTTCTCTTTGACTCATTGGCCCAGCAAGGAATCATGCTGCTAAAAGTCTGCAAGTCATTCAAGAAAAGGATAGGAAAAGGATAGAAACTCTGAAATGGGGCAGGGAGGGGCGGGGAAAGTATCATGACTTGGCCAGAAAGCCAAGCCACAGAGACAAAGTGCTATAGCTTGGGGGAGTGTGAAAGAGGTTGCCAAGGAAGAGACTGAGATACGGGAGGGTGAGAAACCATAAGAGGAGATGTCAAACCAGTGGTGAGCTTATCTCCAGAGGAGCTGCAAGGAGGTGCCTTAGTGAACCCTGTGTCAGCTAGGAACAGAATTTCTGTTTTTGCCAAGATGTCCTTCAGGGCCACATTGGATTCAGTGAGGAATGACTGCCTTTTATTATACTCTACTAGGAGAGTCTCAGCAGCATCGTTAAAAGTTCATTTTCCATTTAGTATGTATTGTAACAGATTGTATGTAACAGATATACACAATTAGAACTTCTTCAGTCTCGGACATAGTATGTGTAGGAGCTTCCTCCTCCCCCAGCAGAAACCCTGATAACGTTATCCCAAATTCTGATCGAGGAAAATCATCTTAGCATGTCCTTAGTTTTAAATTTAAGCATGTGAGTAGTCCCTTCAATGGGGCTACTAATAAACACATACTTAAGTGTGTTCCTGTTTTAGATCCTCAGGGCATCCTCACATGTGTAAAGAGAAGTTCTAAATGTCATTGAAAATCAATCATCTTTGTTCGTTTTTTTTTTTTTTTTTTTTTCCTGGTTCTGGCCATTGATGATGGCCAAATTACAAGATGGGCCACAGGTCTCATCTCTTCAAGCATCTGACGAAGTGGGATTTTCTCCCACGAAAGCTCATGCGATAAATAAATTTGTTAGTCTTTAAAAGTGCCACAGGACTCCTTGTTTGTTTAGGTCTGATCTAGTACTTCAAGCTCGTATGTTCCTGGTCGGTGCATTTTGAGACATGCTATTTTTATACAGTATTCCCTACAGGATTAGTCTGCTAATAAAAAGAGGGTAGAAACTATGTTTTCTTTTATTAGGACACAGGAAAATTTACATGGACACTTTCCTTTTTTACAGCGGAAGAAAGTCTAATTGTAGAAGGGCCTTATTTAAAATGCAAATGTTTCTAAATAAAACCTGTGTGTCATGAGAGTGGCAGAGTTTGTGCATTAGCATTCTGTGTTGAGGGTTACCTCCTCTTTGCTTTGATACTAAGGTCGTTAAATGTCAGAATGTACTTTCCTCCTTTAACAGTTGATATGCATTTTCACACATATCATTTCAAAGACTCAGGATCACGTTGAAATTATAAAATACCTTGAAACAAATGTCTGTAGTTTTAGTTTTGCTCTGGCATTTAATAATTTTTAAACAATACATTGATAACTGTGTGTGTGGGACTTAAAAACATTGGGTGAAATTCTGGTCCCATCAACGTCAATAGCAAAATTCCCAGTGATTTGAAAAGAGAAGGGATTTCACACACATTGTTTATGAGCATATTTCTACCTTCTGTATTCCATCATAGAGACCACGGGTAATAGTTCAGTGGTTCTCAACCTTTTGCAAGTCGTGACACACTTGGCCCCATGTCATGACCCTACGGGATACACCAGCCCACTGCCCCCAGACCAAATCCAGCCATCTCCCCAGCTCTCCACGACACACTTACCACTCTGTGGCAACACAGTAATGTGTCCCGACACAGTGGTTGAGAACCATTGTACTAGTCGATAGGCAGGGCTCCACAAGATTGGTTTGCAGTTAGGCTCCAGCAGTTTTATTTTTGATTGCCAGAGGGCGCTCCTTTGCTGCATTTCTGTGGTGGAGCCAAACCCCAGTCGCCATAGTGACCTGGTGCCTGGGTTTTGTCGAGCCCTGTGATAGGGCCAGCTACCATGTTGGCTGGCGTAGCTCAGCTGCATGTGGACAGAGTCTAAGCCTTCAGCCAGATGGAAGAATGTTGTTAGCCTGCTGTTTGTACTGCTGCTTTATGAAGGAGCAGCGATGAATTCCCCCCCGAAACTGCTGCTGCCCACTCTTATCTATCCTTCTCTTGTGCCAACACAAAGGCTCTTTCATCATCATCAGCTACTTGACAATAGTAGTGATAGCAGAATTTTAGACAGCTTGAAAGTTTTCTGTTTCCGAGAAGCAACATTCAGAAGTGCGGAAGCTATCCAAGCCCCATATTGTAGAAGATGGGTCTTCAGCTCTTGCAAGAATGATCTTCCTGGTTTCATTCTAGTTGGGAAGCCCACAAGGGCAACTTTTGACATCCCCGATGATAACAAGACACATAATACTATTACTGACCAATTTTTTACATTCCTCTTGGGAGACCAGATTTAGTTTGAATTGTGGGCCAAATTTTGGGTTGAATCTTATTTTATTTTAATTAAGTCAGCTGATTCTTATTTAGTAGTGAGTATTTAATCAGCTAATATATTTTCAAATTACAGATTGGCCAAAAGTGCAAAGTTAGGGTTCTAAACTAACCTTTCCCAAAGTTTGACAGTGTTCAGATCTGAAGTTTTGGATGAGGCTTATCCAGTAATCAAAGTGATCTTCCCTTGTCCGTGTTCTGCATTTGGTGTTTCATAGTGAAATTAACTTTCCATCATTAACAGGCAGAAGAGAACTGAAGGAGCCAAGTGATAGTTTTACATTGTTTTATTTTCTTCATGCACAATGCAGGAACTTTGAGTAATTGGACCTGGGGACTTTGTCCCATTTGTTGTCCAGAGCTAATTTGTTTATGGCTATGCACTTTGTATGTTCTTTGAGTGCATGCTCTTGTCCTTTCCTTGTCAGGTATGTGCATGCTGCATTGCACAATTCCCAAAGATTTTTCCCCTACTGGTACCTGTAGGGCTGGCTTTATCATTCTCTGGAGCCTGGCCTGTTCATGAGTAAAGATCACTGTTAAATTCAACCTATTCTTTTGTTAATATTAGAAGGTTTATTTCAACCTGATGGCTCTGTTTCTCATAGCTCATCTTCACAATCTTGGGGTCCCATTCTAAGTGAGTACCCTTCACTCTCATTGACTTCAGAAGACATCTAGGACTCTCCTGGATTACACCTTTATCGTACGGGCATGGTTACAAAACTCTACCTCCCACAATAGATTGGGAATCAGAGAAAGCCTTTATTAACAATAACGTAACATTGTAGACCTAAACAGTTCTGATTTCTCTATTTTACCATCGCCCCCCCCCCCCCCCAACTCACTTCAGTGCAGTTTTGCTGATGCTGGCTCTTATTTTCTAGTTTATTTCGTATTTGCAAGAACTGTTCCTCTTTGCCAAATCAATTTCCTTAAACCGACAACACCAATTCTCCTTTATTCTCTGGATCATCTCAGTGTTAATTATTTCCAAAGGAAAAATTCTAAAGGTTTTGATGGTAATCACTATGGAATTCATGTTGCCTCTGGGTTGTGTTCTGCATTTACTGTCCACATTAAGTGGGTACTTTGAACAAGTAGTTCCACTATATACTACTCGAGATGAATAAACATTGCAAAATCAGTCCTTTTAAAAAAGAAGTAGCTAATGCTCTATCTGATTTTAGAGTGAGTCTCATTTGCAGGGTATGTAGAAATGTGAAGAGGTCAGAGGGTTTTTTTCTTTGAACACCTGTATCTCAAACAATTTCATATTGTAATCTTGGAGTAATTCTAGTCATTTACTGACAATACGTTGTGTAGAATTATAATCAGAGAGTTCCAGAGGGGAAGCCGTGTTAGTCTGTGTATAGCAAAAACAACGAGAGTCCTGTGGCACTTTAGAGACTAACAGATTTTCTTCGGCATAAGCTTTCGTGGGCTATAACCCACTTTGTCAGTGTGCCTCTACAGCTAATCCTGCACACCTGTAAATACCAAGCTATTTTTAAGGAAAATAAAAAGCCCCAAGTAAACAATAAATAGTGTACACCATAAGTTTTTTTTAAATAAAAGTAATTAATGGATGAACAAACTAGCATATGAGGCAACAGATGCCTTACTTGAGGCAATGTAAACCTTGTTACCCCGACAGTAGAGTCAGACTGTATTAAATCTACAGAAGTCATCCTCCTACTGTGCATTTTCATAGTCAGTCCTCATATCTGTTGGGATGATTTCTAGCTTTGCTGTATTCCCTGAGCACACATTTTGGTTTTGTTTTTATGCTTAATAGATGCAACTGATATATAAGGTAATGTCTTTTTTTGTTTTAATTTTGTGTAGATGTGTGTTCACTAATGGACTTAACATTTTGTGCAAGGTGCTACTGAATATATATGTTTAAAGCTATGTGGTGCCCTGGGTTCCTGTTAAAAATGGAACAATGCAGGGAAGGGGTGGGGGTGAGGATGGAGAAGAGGTCTTAACTTTCCAGCTAGCTTTACTGCACTGTTTCAGAAAGGGTCACCTATAAAATGTTTGTTTTAGAAATGCAGTGTCTGCGAGCTCCTAGAACGTTGCTTGCCTTCAACTGGAATATCTTGGATTTTAAGAACTTTGTTTTATGGGTTATATTTTAGAGATTTGTTTTCATTGTTCATTTTGCAGAAAGTTCCATGTGTAGCACTGCCATGTGTATTTGTATCAGATGAGCACACGTAAACATGACTTGTGTTTCTCACTTGAAAGCAAGGGAAGTATTCTTGTTTGACCTAGTAAAATCTAAATTTCATCAAGTAGTATCTACATCTATTAGACATTTTTTTTTAGTTTACTTTTTCATCTAGTTTTCATTAATCTGTTCCTCATTTTCCTCGCAAATACTTTATTTCCATGAGGGGATATTTCTAAATTAAGCTTCTCTTGTTTGTTCTCTTATCTTTAATTTCCAGCGTTCCTCTCCCTGTTTGCAAAAGATTTGGATGCACATTCTCTATTATCAGAGTAATAATGGAAGCTGCTTCAAGCCCTTAGTTTTTAAAATGAATATTTGCTTAAAGACATCATTAGAAAGGGGGTGACAGGCTGCTTAGCTAATAATTTAAATCCATTGTCAAGAGTGTGGAGGCTGATGAGAAGCTGCTTTGGGAACATAAAATACTGCTTTATTTTTACTTACACATTCGTCTGGTAACATTTAATCAGTGTTCTCCTTGTCATATGTTTATGTACAGTGTCTTGAAGTAATGCCTTGATGAATTCTTAATCTTCAGCCTGCTCATCTTTATCAGCAACTGGGGAGATTGATTGGATGGAATAGGTTAAACATTAGACCTCATTTGACTCTGTAATGTGGCTATATTAATTAAATTATCAGAACTGATGAGCACTATGAATAAAAGGGCAGGAGGGTGAATTTTTTAAAAAAAGAAGCCTAAAGCTATTTGTATAAAAAGGAAACTGAAGAAGGGGAGCAATGATAATGATTTTAAACAGGATTCCATTTTGACGAACTGGATAACTCTCAGTTTGGCAAGCAGTATTAGAAAAAAATGAAATCACTGTATCCAATGTATGCAAGCTCCTAAACTAACCACACGTATCTCCTTCAAGCCGAGCACCAAGATCAGTCTCTCCCCCGCTTCTTTTAGTTTTTTGGCAAAGTTACACAGGACAAGGGAAGGTAGGGCTGTAGCTTACAGATGCTGAGTGGTAAGGTCAAGGGGGAGGAAGACACATCTGACCCGTTGCTAGCATGTCTGTCATTTATGATGGTGCCCTCATGAATTTCCTGACCTCTTTCCCCCTCAACAGGAGGCTTTGTAAGAGCTAGACTGTAGACATAGCTCCATTGTCACCGTAGAGAATGACTGGGATTATAACTGTGGTAGTTGCATACTTCTCTTTTTTTAGTTATGTTGTCTGGTACCAGACACAGCACATGTGAGAAATGCAAATGTTTTTCTCTAAATGTTATGGACATTTGTAGTTGTTTAAATCCCTTTTCCTTATGTGTAAATGGTTTTTTCTACCTGTTAAGAAAGGATCAGTCTGAAAAAAGGTAAAACAGGCTAGACACTGTGTACTGGCACAGAATGAGCTTAGCATGGGAAAAACCATCAGGATTGTTGGTATGTCAGGTTCTTGAGTAGATGTAACTCTCCATACAGGCATTGATTTGTTTGTCGGCGACCTCTGTTTAATGTAACTTTCTTCAACTTTGTACTCCCAGCACACCAAACTTATCTAGGCTGTGGAACTTTCATAGAGACTGCCCACAAAAACGTATGTACAATGTGTACTTCATCCAAATACTTTCCTGCACCCTTATGCAACATCTGTGTTTCAGCCTACAAAATCCACAATCTGACCATAGCAAAGACACAAAAGCATTAAATATTTTGAAATGAAAAAATGAAAATTAATGCAGCTCACAGTGCAAGAAACTCAGGCTTTGAGGCTTGTTTTGTGGTTGGCTGGGAGGGTTTCCCCAAAACCAACACATATTGGGCTCATATCTTTTTCCCATGTTCCAAGCACATCTCACAAGTTGAAAAAAATCCTATTAAAGAATTTAAGGGTAAACATAATAATAAGGGTACATGAAGTTCCATGGTTCCTTCCATCCAGAGAGAGCAAAACAAACAAACAAAAAAAAACCATAGCAGATACCAAAAAAAGTAATGAATTTAGGTTTTCAGTATGAGGGTCTGTGCTCTGACCAGTCTGAAGGAGACTGAAAGGAAGACCACTGTGCATGGAGGAAACCTGGGAAGATTGGGGTATGGATGGAATGGACCGTGGGAGGTTGTGGGGAGTACAGCCCTTTGAAGACAAAGAGGTGTGGGTGGGAATGGCACGAGACATATCAGACCCCTCTGCAGCAAGGGCATGTGTTCAAAAATGCATATCAATGTTGATATCTAAATGCTGTGAATAACTATCAGCACTAATGCATACTTATTCTTTTGAAAAATTGAGGACCCCCCAAATCCTCCACATTCTTTTCATCAGCATCTCTTCTCAACCTCAGTTATTTCTTCTAACATTCACAACCATAACTCTAAAATTAATACAGATCCTCAGCTTGTACATGCTTCTGCACACACACAACACACAGAGATATGTATCTGTGGACCTACATTGTTTGTATCCAGAATTCAGTTCTGAAATTTCTATATAAAAATACCATCAAACTGATTGTGCATTTACTTACACTGGATGCTAACGAGAGAGTACTCATTCTAACTAACATAGGAAACCTGTCTCTCAGTCATCATTTCTTATCTGATACACACCTCTCTTACTTAATACAAATCAGTACAAACCAAAGAATAGAGCTATGTACAGCATAATTTATAAAAGCCATAACCATGCTATATTCATCTTCACAATACATGGACTTCGCATGTAACTAATAAATTTGGTCAGCATTAAGGCTGAGTGCTGGTTTCTCAGAATGATGGTGTAGGTTCTGAGTGATGGTGAGGAGTCATTTAATGGGGAACTGTGGTGACGTACAGATGTAGTTTTGAATTGGTTGGTTATTCGCTTGTTTTGTGTGGTTTGGTTTGGTGGTCTTGAAGCCTGGTATTCAAAGATAATGGTTTGTAGTATGGCAATATAAGAATTTCAACTAGGAGAGTTAGGATGAAGTTAGGCACTGGAATATGTAGATTAGATTATGAAACAATATCCCAATAACAGTGGGACTGCAGAAAGGACAATATGGGGCATGAACAAACATTCTCTGAAAAAAAGGGGTGACAAAGCAAGAAGAAAAATTGAATCTAGTTTGTATGCACATTTCTCTGTTGACAGTAACCATATGTCACACTATCAGTAAAAGAAAATGTCATTTTACGGTTCAATCACTTGGCTGAAACTCAGGCCACATCGACATTAAGATGTCAGCATAGCACAGTAGCACAGATGCAGCCTACAGCGACAGAAGAGGGTTTTCTATCACTGTAGGAACACCACCTACTCAAGGAATAGTAGCTGTATCAACAGAACCATTCTTCCATTGGTCTACCTGGATCTACACCAGCTTGGCAAACTTACTGCACTCAGGGGTATGTATTTTTCACATCCCAGAGCACTGCAGTTATGTTGACCTAAATTGTAAATGTAGACCAGACCTCAGAAGTCTTCAGTTTAATTCTGGGCTTTGCCACTGATTTCCTGTGTGACTTTGGATGTGTTATTTAATCTCTCTGAGCCTTTGCTCTGTATTTCTGAAAGAGAGAAAATAATGGTATGCTAAGAATACATCTGTCAACGTGTGTGGTGCACCCATACTACCAGAATGAGCACAATCAGAGAGCTCATAAATAAATGATCCCATCACTGTAGAAACTGCAGGAAAAGACATGAGCATCTGGGTTTCTTGATTGTTGTTATTTTGGGTCTATCTATGCTGTTGAGACTACACTACATAGCTAGGTTACCAAAGTTATGCTGGCAATACCAGCCTAAACCATGTCTCGGCAACTCCTTGCACGCCTATTTCCAGCTGCACGCAGGGCTCCTGGCCCTGTGGTTCTGTGGCTCCTTCCCCCTTGCTGGACCTGCTCCCAGCAGGGCCTCGGGCCACTAGACGCACGCAGCTCCCCTCCTGTCCCCAATCCCCCACCGGGGTTGGGGCCATCAGGGAAGATTCAGCACCAGCCCAATTGCCCTGCTCTCCATCTCATAAACCAGTTTCCTTTCTGGAGAATTAAAACAGTCTGAAGCATTTTGGCCTAGTTTTTGCATTTTTTAAAAAAAATTTCTGCCTGAGTTCCTCCTAATAATTATTTTTAAAGACTAAGTATCTACCACAGTGTTACTTGCAGTAATCAGTAAAGCAAACCAGGAGTCCGGTGGCACTTCTAAAGACTAATACATTTATTTATCGCATGAGCTTTCGTGGGAGAAAATCCCACTTCGTCAGACGCTCTGAAGATGGGGAACTTACAGAATGGGAGGAAAATAAATATTTTGCTGAACTAGACTAACACGGCTACCCCTTTGGAACTTGCAGTAACCAGTGTTACACTACACAGTTAATTTGTCCAAGTATCAGGGTTGTTACGAAATATGCGTTACAAATATCTGTACCATTCCAAACTACAAATCTTTATTTGGTTTATCCAAGAGAAAGTTAAGGGTGACTTGATCAAATTTTTCAAGTACCTACAGAGAGAAGTTTCCAGAGGGGTAGCTGTGTTAGTCTGTGTACAGCAAAAAACGAGAGTCTTGTGGCACCTTATAGACTTGCATCTGACAAAGTGGGTTGGCGCCCACGAAAGCTTATGCTGAAGAAAATCTGTTAGTCTATAAGGTGCCACAGGACTCTCGTTTTTTACAGAGAGAAGAGATTTCTCATAATTAGACGGCTCTACAATCTAGCAGAAAAATGTGTAACGATCTGGTGAATGACAGCTGAAACTGGACTAGATTCAAACTAGAAATTAAGTGAAAACATTAGCCGTGAAGTGAATTAACCCTCAGGACAGCTTGCCTAAGGATGTGATGGACTGGATTCTCTACTGCTTGAAATTTTTAAAAGATATAATATAGCTCAAACAGGAAGTTTTTGGCCTGTGTTATGCAGAAGATCATCATAGCAATGTTGAATTTGGATCATTATTTTATCTATGCCAGAAAACAAATGTGTTTGGTTTGCATCAGTAGGGGTATTGCCAGCAGATCGAGGGATGTGATAATTCCCCTCTATTCGACACTGGTCAGGCCGCATCTGGAATACTGTGTCCAGTTTTGGGCTCCCCACTACAGAAAGGATGTGGACAAATTTGAAAGAGTCCAGCGGAGGGCAACAAAAATGATTAGGGGGCTGGGGCACATGACTTACGAGGAGAGACTGAAGGAACTAGGCTTATTTAGTCTACAGAAGAGAAGACTGAGGGGAGATTTGATAGCAACCTTCAACTACTTGAATGGTTGCTCCAAAGAGGAGGGAGCTAGGCTGTTCTCGAGGGTAACAGAGGACAGAACAAGGAGCAATGGTTTCAAATTACAGCTGGGGAGGTCAAGGTTGGATATTAGGAAAAACTTTCTCACTAGGAGGGTGGTGAAGCATTGGAATGGGCTATCTAGGGAGGTGGTAGAATCTCCATCTTTGGAGATTTTTAAGGCTTGGTTAGACAAAACCCTGGCTGGGGTGATTTAGGGGGAGTGGTCCTGCTTTTTAGCAGGGGTTTGGACTAGATGATCTTGTGAGGTCCCTTCCAACCCTATTATTCTATGATTCTATATGCATTTGGATGTCAGACTACTAGTTCATTCCAGCCTTAATCCTATGGGTGAAATCCTGACCCCATTGAAGTCATTGACATCAGAGGAGTCGGGATTTCTTCCTTTTGAATCTAGATTGCAATCCAATTTCTGCTCATGGCAACAAGCTGTCTGGGAAAAGTATGCTATCTTCTCCCTTCATTGAACTGTTTTCCTTTACTTCATATTTTGCTATTGCCATGGCTATCTTAAATCCAGACCCCTCCGTCACTGGTCTAGATGATCTAGTTGCTCTTAAATTGTTTCAAGTCCACTGAAGTCAATGGAGCTATATTGATTTAATCCAGCTCCCATTGAAGTCAATGGCAAAACTCCATCTGCCTTTGATGGTCTATAAAATATACAAAGCAGATGAAACATCTTATTCTCTGTTTGTAAAGTACAGTGCAAATTTATGGTTTTGTACAAATGACTTTTAGTCCTTAATAATGCAAAAGATTTATTTGTATATCCAAGTGTTTGTTCTATTTTTGTGAAATTTGCTCAGATCCTAAAAAATATTTATTGACTCGATTCACAGCTTTTAAAATGAAACACAAGCTATGAAATTCTCCTTGTTTTGCCCCACAGAACGGTCTCGCATCCCACAGAGCATGACTGCCACTTTTAATTGCATCCTGAGCAACAGATTTAACAGAATTTGAGAAATTATAATTAATGAGCTTCTTATGTGTGAGATGATACATCTGCACCTAGGAGACTGAATAGTCGGCAACTGCAGCCTTTCTCATTTTATGCTCAGAGTAGCAGTCAATATTTAACAGCCAGAGGAGAGCTTCAAAAAAGTCAGTTTCACCCACTTTACCAATTCCAAATCCCCTATTGAAAAACCACAATGACAGTCATTTATTGTCCACAGTCGCCCAGCAGGTTTTGTACCTTCAGGACCTTTGACTTTGTGCCTAACACAGGGATGTGTTAACATCTAATAGTGCGCACCCATTGATTGCTTAAGATTCATGCTATTTAACAGAATGTAATCTAGTGGAGATGAGTAGTGTATGTGACACACCCTTTTCTTCTGTTCTAGGAAAATGAACTGAAGGATGCTGTGCAAGAAAAGAATCGCTTGAGCCTTCAACATGCTTGTCTATCCCACAAGGCACTTCAGTATGACCAGGTAATATCTTAGAATGACGACTTTATAATAGAATTCTCACGTTCATTTATCAGTGACAGCACCGTGCCGAGGTGCTAACAGAAGACGAGCTAGTCACTCCGCTTCTCTGCTAGTGACCCACCGAAAAGATTTAAAAGTTTTGTTTTAAACCCGTATTTGAATTTATGAACTGTATTATTTGTGAACAAACGTTACTCCTCAGCAGAGAATGAATAATTAAGGCACCCAGACAGATGCTGGTGAGATGAGCTTTGTCACTCAAGCATCTTCTCTTTGTAGTCTAAAGTCCTTTGAGGTTTTTGGCAGAAGTCACTGTTCGCAGTGGTGTTCACTTAAGCTTGTCAGGAATCTCCCTCTCTCCTCCAATCAAAACTGTTGACAAAAATGATTTTCTCCCTGATTTTTTTATTTTTTAATTAAATATTTTAACAAAAACTGACAATATGCAACTTGTGGTTAACCTCTGTTCACCAAACTCAAGAAGAGATGGTGGTACCTGAGGTACAGTTCTTCTGGGGCCTTCCTCTGGAGTTCTGCACTCAATCTTCCTAGAAACCTCAATCAGAGCAGGATCTGACAAGAAAACAATTGAACCCTTTCCGCTAGTGATTAGCTGCAGCTTTTGAGGGCCAAACTGTAGCATGTAGTCATCTGTCCACCTTGGGGGTGGTGATGTGCTGCAGTTGGCCCAGAAGCAGTGGAAGGAGCTGACTGGCTTGGTGCGCAGAAAACTGAGAAGGCTGAATTATCCTAGAATAGTTCTCTCTGCTGGCTGCTGTATCTACCATTTTCTGTGAGACAGAGTACATCCCCTGGTTTGGGGCAAAGTGCCTTCTCCCCCAGGGAGGGACGCCAAGGGAACAGTCCATGCATTTCCCTGAGTGTAAGGGCTCCAACTGCAAGTGACCCTGCATGGAGTATGTAAGATGGGGAAAGAGGCACTTCATGCACTGCACAAGGGATACTTACAGTTTAGTTCCTAACCACGGTTAGAGTGAGCCAAAAATGTTGCTCTAGATTGGGGTCCCACATTGGCTTGAAGGGCTTGTCATGCACCTAACTTGTATCCAAGATTGCAACACCACTTCAAAGATCTATGGGAGTTGGATGCCTCGCTCACTGAGGCCCCTTTAACGTGCTGTGCCTGAAGCTCTGCAAAACATGTCAGTGGCAACTGCAAATTAAGAAAGCAATATGTAGGCTCAGGCTGACATTTTGAACTAAGACTTGTGCTGTTTAATCCTGAGCCAGCCTGGACTGATTGGTAAAAGTGTACTGTTATGAATAGATGGTGGTTATGTTCTGTACAGCTTCATACATACCACATGGTTGCTAAACAGAACTGAAATATTCTGCTCTTCAGAGCAGATTGGAGAGGAATCAAAGTGGTTCCTATATAAATCAGTAGCATAATAATATTTTGGGATGGAAAGAAGCCATATGGCTCATTTAGATCAATCCACCCCATCTGCCTAGTGTTTCTTTCTCATGGTGTTTTCCTTCTAAATGCCTATCTAGCTTTGCTCCAGCATCATCCTCTTTCCACTGCTGTTGTTTGCAGAACGTACTTTTCACTAGCCACATCAGGAAGGGTTAAAGAAATGGTTGAATGTTAACCCTAATTATATTTACTGTAGTAGTAGTAGTAGTAGTAGTAGTAGTAAATAATAAATTATAGCTATAAAGCACTTACCTCTGTCCAAGGTACTGAACAATCTTGCAAAAACAGATTTAAAATAGAGGGTGAAATCCAGGCCTTATTACAGTTGATGGCAAAACTACCATTGATTTCACTAGGGCCAGATTTCGTGTGTGTGTGTGTGTGTGTGTGTGTGTGTGTGTGTGTGTGTGTGTTTTACAATGAATAAAACACAGCTCACTGTAGCGCATGTAGTGCTTTGGGTACCTATCCCATAAACTCAGTATCACAGTATGCATATAAACAAAAGATTTTCCATAAATATATCTAACTCAGCAGTGTTAACCAAGAAGAAGAAAAGATGAGCTTTGCTGCGTGCCCGAAGGTCAACCAATCTGGATTGTAGCCACCCATGAGATACCTTCACCAGGAGTGTCCCGTAAGCAGCATCATCTTACTTAGATTAGAGGGTCTCTTGCTCCACTGCTTCTGCTCACCTGGATTGGGATAGTGTGTCAGGCAGAGTGAAACTACATCTCAGTTAACCCACAACATTTAGGGCTTTATAGGTTAAAACAAACTAGTAGAAGTATAGCTCTGCTTGAATTGTGGTGTTTGGAGCCAGGTCCTGGACCAGGGCCCCATTGTGCTAGGAACTGTATAAACAAGGAACAAAAAATGGTTCCTCCCCCAAAGAGCTCACAATCTGAATTCTACCAATTTTTTTAAAAAAGGATAATTCAAAGTTCACTTGTCTCCCAAGACAAAGTAAAGTGAGTTGGGTACAATGCCTGAGGAAAAACAGAAATGTGACAGAAAGAGTAGATAATAATAGGGTAACAGCAGTCAAGCTAAAAGAACAAATTCCTCAGAATAAAACAGTTCTAAACTGATTTTAAAGTGAAGACAGGTGGATTATTGGGGGTTCTAGGCAGATTAGGCCCTGACACAACAGAGGCACAATTCCCTGCAGATTAAAGCCCCCACGATAAGCTCCTTCAAACAATGGGTGGTGGCCAAGCACAAATACCCATCCAGGAGACTCACGGAGCAAGACTGATACACCCAGGGCTTTCTAGGCTTTGGAGCCTAGTTCTTCAAAACTTCAACAGGAGCAGGCCTTCAAACTACTTGAACAGAGTGGCAGGAAAAGAGCTGTAACATCATAGGCCAAGAACGAGACCTCTTATCATCGTAGCTCTCAACCGCTATGTCATCACGCTGTGGTAAATGTGTTACGGAGAGCTGGGAAGATGGCTGGATTTGGCTTGGAGGGAGTGGCCTAGTGTGTCCTGTAGAGTTGCAGTATGCTGCCAAGTGTGTAACAACCCACAAAAGGTTGAGAACCACTGTCTTATCAAAGACTGCTATTCTGGCACCAACAGGGCAGATGCATTATCAAAACTCCATTGACTTAAGTACAGAGGAGATCCGAAATTAGCTGGTGTTAATTATAGATGTATTGACTTACTTGACAGTTTACACCAACTGAGGAGCCATATACTGAAGTCAGAGGAACTATAGTTTGTATCAGTGGAGAGTCTAACCCTATATTTAATGGAAAGGGGATGTGATAATTTATTTGTGTGTGTGTGGTGGTGTAGACAATATTATGGAACGCAGGGTAAGTTTTCAGCATGTATGGAGCCATTTTCCTAGCCATTTTCTTGCTTTGCTTTCTGAGTCAGGCTTGGCAATCTGCTCACTGATAGCTGTGATTAAGAGAGTGAAATCCATTATCAGGATTCTTAATTACAAATGCACAGAGGTGTTTTTGCTTTGCCTCTTCCCCAAAGCCTGCATGGAGATAATTGATATTCAAATACAAAAATACTTAATATTCTGTGTGGAATATTTTTCTAAGCTCCCGTGAGCATGTCGCCTTGTCTCAAATTGATAGGACAAAAATAATTAATTGGAGGGTAGTGTGTGTGACGCTGTCAGGATTTAAGGAACCATTTATATTATTTTGTATTAATATTTTATGATTGTTATAATCCATAGAAACTATGCCATGTTTGGTGTCAATAGAAAGGTAATAATTTGTGGGGAATGATTATATAATTTATGTGTAGGATTTGTATTCATATTAGAAGTTAGGAATATGATTGTTATATTTTAACTTGTGTAAGGCTGGGGAAAACTCCCCAGACTGAATGTCTATCCAGCCATTGTCTCCTTAATGGCCCATTAAGGAAGCTCCCCAGTATAATGGGCTGAAGAAGAAAACCTATTGAGCCACTAGGACTTAAACATGTGACCCAGCTCCAGTTTGATTGGAGAGACCTGCACACAGCATGGAGAAGGCCAGAGGTGATAAAAGGCAGCAACTCCAACTCCATCTTGCTCTCAAGTCCTCAGTCTACAGCCAACACCCATCTCTGGAACTATTCCTCTGAGACTGAACAAAGGATTGAGGCCCACCCTGATGCTGGGTGTTTACCAGAGGAACAAGCCTGCAAACTGCTTTTCATGAACTTTAAATCATTTGTATGTATGTGATTCGCTTTGACCCTTTAACATATCTCATATTTTGCTTCTTTTCTTCTTATATTAAACCTTTAGTTGTAGTTGCTAAAGGATTGGCTATCAGTGTGGTATTTTGGGTAAGATCCAAACCTATATTGTTCTGTGTGCTGTGGCTGGCCCTTTGGGGTCAGGAGAACCTATATCTTTAAGGGACCGTGCAGCTAAGTGGGAGCCAGAGGAGCTGGAGTGCAATAAAGGGGGCTGTTTCTATTTTGGGCAGAGTTCTTGGTACCCAGTGTGGGGAACCAGAAGCCTGGTTGTGACTGATAGGGAGACTGGTTTAAGTACCACCCATCAGTGTGTGGGGAGTTTGGCTCCCGGTTTTGCAGCTTGCCCTGATTTTTGCACGTCCAGGAGGGTATCCCAGGAAGCCCCGGTCACAGAGTGTAGGGAAGTATTTTTAGGAAAAAAATATGAAATAGAAATATGTAAAGTGTAATGAAAAATAATCTTAGACAGAAAAACCAGCCATGAGGCAGAAATGCATAGTGGTCTAAGCATAGGACTGGGAATTCTGAATTCTATCTTTAGATTTGTTTTGTGGACTTAGGCAAATTGTGTAACCCTATGTGCCTCATTTTCATTCATGATAGCCAAAGAGATTTGTGAGTATGGATTAGTTTGTCCGGTATTTTTGAAAATGTAAACCTCTATTCAACTGCTACATACTAAGGATAGGGAAGAGTTCTAACGCTACTATAGGTCAGCCCTCAGAGAGAAGCAATAGTTGTTACAGTCACACACAAATCACAGTTAGAACCATTTTCATTTCTTTTTGTACAGGGTTTTGGGTTTTTGTTTGCGTTAAAATTTAGTTTTAAAAACGGACATCTAAATTACGCCAGCAGTTCTATGCACACAAATAAGGATATATAGTTATAACAAGGGCAGTTTTGTGTGAAAACAGGTCAAATCAGTAGAGGACCCTTTAACTCTTTTGTGCACAGCCCAGAGGGTGAAATTCATTCCTGTGCAAAGGGTGGCACAAAGACTAGACAACACTTAAGTCTCCAAAATAAGTCTTAATTGGTATTTAGATTGTGCATAGCTCTTGTGCTGGCCCCTCTGCATGGAGAAGTTCCTTCATTATGCATATATACAGGTTTTGCACACTTAAAATGTGTAATAGTGTTTGAATATGAAGCTCTGATTTGATTGGTTGCTATTATGCATATCTAAAGATGGGTAGTGTGTACATTATATGTTTAAAATATGTTTCCAACCTATACATTGTGCAAACAGTTATGAACTGGAAATATAACCTCTTCCTTGTAGTTTTATTTGATGACACTTTCTCAGAGACATTATTATGAGAAGTTGGCTGGTTCACTAACATCCAGGATTAAAGGAAAGAGTTTTAGGGTGCTTATTTCTGTAACAAGTACATTAGTCTGATCTGAGCTAGACAGTCTTGTTGTCTGCCTATGGCAGAACAAACTGCAAAGGTACAGAAAACAGTGTACTTGTAAGTAAACTGTATTTGGCACAGCGAGAAATGTTCTTTTACTACTTGGCTAAAGCGCCTTATCAATGAAGTAAGCTGCTATATTTTTCCAGTAACTCCATAATCTTTGGATTTAGATATTATGAAAAACTGAAGATGCTCGGTTTCATAATTCACCCAAGTGACTGAAGTGTTTAATAGATGGTAGAATTTGGAATGGAAAGCTATGTGGGTGACGCACTGATTTGTGTGCATTTAACGCAGAGTCATCACAGAGCAAAATCTTTTCAGTGTTTCCCTCATGAAATCATGACTGCTTACTATGGATCTGTCTAGGTCAACTGCTTTGCCACCGGTGACTTTGATAGATGTCCTCAATCTTTAATTCAATTTCATGCATATCCCATATGTTCTTAAACAGCTAGCTTGTCGGAGAGATCATTAAACTCGCTTTTAGTGCAAATTTTGTATATAAAAAAAAAAAGGAAGTGATAGACTCCTTGAACAGTCAGCTGCTGTACAGAATATATAAGAAATCATATCAAAGTTGTCTGTGTGATTTAATGCAAAATTCTTAGGAGGAGAAAGTCCTGGTCAGAATGTGCTGTAGAGGTACAAAATATTATTATTATTTATGGAGACTTTTTTCCTTTCTTTCTTCCTAAGATATAGAGTGAAGATATGTTCATTAAGATATGAACCTCTAAAGGAGGAGATTTAACTAAATGTTACTAAGCCCATTTGGGTAATCATTAAACTTAAAGTGTTTTTATAAATGTTTTGAGATCCTTGGATGAATATTGTCTCTCACAGGTCCATAAAACACCTGCAGATTCCACTCATCCCAAATACAAATCTTCCCAAGGTACATTGTCAGGTGTATTCTGGCATGCACTGTCTGGTTCCATGGCTGCTTATCTCCCATGTGCTAAAAATCCACAACAGAAAAGTGCAATGTCATCAACACTTCAAAACTGTTTTTAAAACACAGATAATTATTAATAGTAGACATAAGAAAATTGGAAATGCTTTGGTAAATGGATGTACCATATTACTGTCTAATCCCTTGTTAAAAGAGATGTTTGTTAGCCACACTGTAGAATTAGGTTTATTATTAAGGAAAATGATCTATTTATGAATATATAAAAGCTTGACACAGAGGGAAGATTTTGCAAAATAACTTAACCTGTGAAATTAAAGGGCAATAACTGTTTCACACTCAGCTTGATCCTTTTCTACTGTGTACAAAGGCACTTTTGGTATGGAACAAGAGTATCCACTTGGGGACTCGCATGAAATATCTGTTCTGCAAAGCTGCTCTGAGTTATTCCCCTGTAGACAAGCCCCAAGTCTTAAAACCAAAATAAATGGGCCCTAAAATTGCCTCTTCCTTATCTTCTGTGTGGAGCAGCCACTAGAAGATGCTGTCACATGCTCAAGACACAGCCTATTTTTTGCTGTTACCTTCATTTATTTTTCAAAGATACTGCTGTTACTTTCTATGGCTCAAGACAGACATTCTCATCCTTAGGAGACCAGTCTCAAGATTTAGGGTGCCCTCAGTAATGCGTCCAAATCTAGTTGTAATACAACACTGAGAGCTGCAGCGTCATGTTTCATGCAGGTATGGTGAGGTAGTGTCACCGCACTCCTGACTTCTCATGGGCTTGTCTCTTTACAGTACATAGAGCCATGTTTCCCCGTTATAATTTAGCATCCACAGTTGCTGGCAAGTTGCCTTTGTAACCCATAGCCGGATCCTTATCTATTCCTTCCCCACTGCATCACCTTTCTCATTTTTTTCCATATGGATTTTAAACTGAAAACATAGAGCAGCATGAATAAAATCAAAACAACATTTCAAAGCCCTAAAGAAATGCATTTCCTTGTGCTTTTCTCTTTTTTCCATTTCTTTATTTCTTTCTCTGACTGTTCTTTTGCTTTCATTCTTTCCCTTTTATATCCATGCCATTTCTCTGTTCTGCCACCTACTTTTGTAAATGGGTTTCTGCTTCTGCTTTCTTTCCCCAGTTCTGTCGCCCTGCTTCCCATTTCCTCTCCCCTATACCATATCTCTCAGTTCCTATGCAATCCCTCACCTCCTTTTTTCCCTTAATATCAGGTCCATTTATGTTCATACAGCCTGTCCCAAGTCTTTTTCTTCCTTTGGTCTCCCCTCACTTCTTTTGCACTAAAGACATCCCTTATAAAAGCTTCCCTCCCTTCTCTGACATCATTTATTATGATCTGTCTTTGCCACAGGACCACGCTTAATAGCTCTCTTCCCATCCCAGGACACTGTGTCTTCAATCTCTCTTCCAGGACTCACATTCCTATATCCTTTTTACCCTTTCCCTCATCTCCCAACACTTTAGGTGTCCATCTATCCATCCATCCTTTCTCCTTTAATCCTGCCCTAATGATCTCTCTCTCATTTTCTCATCCCTAGACAATCCCCAATTTTTGGTGGTTCTTTTTGGGTTTTTTTAAACTCTTCTTTATCTGCTGTGTATCTTTAGATGACAGAATTGGGTACCTCGTGTAATGACTTTGGTATGGTCCTGGTTCCAGCCCAGAGTTTTCAGTTATCACAATTAAATTAGTTTTTTTTTCATACTGAACTCTACACCGCTTCTTGGAGCTTGCTCAAAAATTTTGTTGTTCTTCCATATTTAGTAAATTAACTGAAAATCACAGATGATAACATGCTTACATTGTTGATGAAATGTCTCATCACCTCCCTTTCCCACCACGTCATTTTTCAGCATTGTACATCAAGTTAACACATTGGAGCCAGAGGTCAAATTACGAAGATAAAATCAGCCTGTGGTTTTCCAGGGTTTCTCTGAGTGGTCACCAGTGTAGGAGATTGTTTAATGGCTTTGCATTTTTAAAAATGCAGCTTTTCTAATCAAATAGAAAGATAATTTGTCCCCTGTATGGCTGTGCTGGAAAGGAGAGAAATCTGACCCAGGATCAACACCTACACAATATTTTTCTTATAGTTATTGCACTGCCTATCCTTGCCTTACTGCAATCCTGTTTTCATTGGTATCTTTCTGATTGTCATTTGGCCAAAGAAAACAGATACTGTCCAGACCATTATTGAACTACTTTGTTTCGGTCATGTACCTGCAAGCAGCATTGGGAGGATTTGTGTTTGTCAAGTTTATGTGGATGCTCCATATTTTACTTATGTATTTATTATTTGTGGGTTAGAATTGTTAGTTTTTGTCATGGTATTATTTTTGGAAGATGCCAATTCCTGATGTGCTATATACTCTGCCGTTCTTATGTTGCTGGGCTCATGGTTTGTGCTTAAACTTATAAAATGTCGAGAAGTAAAGGGCCAGATCCACACATTGTTTACTCCATTGAAACCAGTTTACCCTAGCTTAGGATATGGCTCAAAAGATCCAGGAAGAGACCTGGTCCATGACTGGAAAATGGAATATTGATGGAATATTTTATTTACTATATATACAAGGTTATGTGTAATACATATAACACAGTCTCCATATTATGTAAAAATTTGATAGTTCCCAAAATCATCAACTTTGTATTAAATTACTTGTACTGAAATGGTTATATTAACTCGAGGTAAAGTAAATTAACAATTAAGCCTTATAACTTAACCTTATGGAGTAGTCTTATTTGGAAGGAGGGCAGCTGCAAAGATTTAAAGGTAAAACACAATTTTTGCTGCGTGTGAATGTTTTTTCCTTCAGAATGGAAAATGATTTAATTATAAAATTTAACTGTGCCCTGTTGCTCATGCTTATTATTAGTTTAGAACAGGCTGGCTTAGTGATGAAGTTAAAAGACTAAGTCAGAAATGGTTAGAGATGCGATCTGTTTGTACTTGTATCTCTGCAACTTCGGATGAGGAGGAGAGGCGGAAGAATCGTATGGTGCTGCTTTTATTTATGTTAACACCAAAGTGGTATACACTTTGCAAACATAACCCTTGCTACTGCAGACCCTTAAGCTCACACAAGTGGCCTTACTAAAGTCTATGGAAGTAATCTGAATTAATAAAACAAACAAGGAATCTGGAGGCACTTTTAAAGGCTAACAAATGCATTTATTGCGTGAGCTTTTGTGTGAGAAAATCCCACTTCGTAAACTCATGCGATAAATAAATTTGTTAGTCTTTAAAAGTACCACCAGACTCTTTGTTTGTTTTATTGAACTAGACTAACACGGCTACCCCTTTGGAACTTGAATTAACAAAGTAACTCACGCTGATGTTTGAAAGATCGGGGCATGTAGGCATACAGTTGAGGGTTCTGGTCCTGCAAGCAGGTGCATTGTCTAAAGCAGATCCCTGCACCTGCCTAAATTGACACTATCAGAAATCTACATTAACACATCCCTGTGTGACAGAAACAACAGAGACACAAAAAGGTGAGGGAGGAGTGAGGTGCAACAAAACTATTTGAGCTGAGTTATATTTATCTATGTTTTGCATATACTGGTATTTGTATTAGTCTTTTCATTTTAGTTTTTTAACTTTTATCCAGTTACATTTTGATTGTTTGCAGCCCACACCGTGTGTGTGTGTGCGTGCGCGCGTGTGTGCATGTGTGTGTGTGTTCACACACGATACACAATTTCCTTCTGGTACTGCTTTCTTTTTTCACTCATGTTTAACCCCTTATCTGATTTCAGTTTTTGATTCTTATCTCTTATTTTTTGCTTTATATTTTTTTCCTGTCTCCATTTGATAGCCTTGGGCAGAACTCCACAAGCAAATGGTGTTCATGCCAGATGTGCCTTTCTCTTGATAAACTGTCTTCTTTGAGAGTACTTTATCTCTCACTCTTCCTTTTTATTTTATTTTATTTTGTTTTTTTTATTTTTAGGTGAAATCAGACTATGTTCATCTTAGAGAAACCCTCGCCATAGTGACCAAAGACCGAGATTTGGCTGTGAAGGAGAAACACCAGCTCCAAGCCAAGCTGGAGAACTTAGAGCAGGTCCTAAAGGTATGGCTAATGTAATGATGTTTGATAACTCTATGTCTAATAATTGCCTGTGCTCTTCATTTCTATGTAATAGAGTGCTAGAAAAAAAAATCCACCTTCTCTGATAATTCCGTTGCATATGCAGCATCCCAGTTCAGCAGCACACTTAAGCATGTGCTTGAAGTTACATGAGTTGTGCTTTGTGAAGTTGTGCTTTGCACAGTAGACATGGGATACGCCATGTTTTTAAGTGCTTTGCTGAATCGGGGCCTTCCTGACCATTAGAGAAAGATGACTTTCATTACTGTTTTTTTTTTTTACTCCAATGGTCTCGGAATAAAATGAAATAAATAATGAAGATACCACTTTGAAGGAGTCATCAGACTAAGAGGGAGAGGCTAAAATAAATTATATCTTCTCTTAGGATTTTATAAATGGCTTTTGAGTGATTTGCGCACATAGTTATTGAATGAGAATCAAGTTCTTATGAAGAAGAAAGGATTAAAATCAGTTGTGTTGGTGAAGGTTTGAAATGCTTCACTTTAAGGGACAGCAGTGGCATATAGATTGTCATGGGATCAACTCTTGTCCATGTTGATAGTGATAGAAAGTCATTGTCAAACGAATGCTGTTCCTGGCCTTGTGAACTGAGTTAGTGGGCGTCCGTTCAGATCCTTGCGGACAGGTGATCCATAACACGTCTCAAAAGCCCACTACCACATCTGAAACGGATTCCATGAGTGTTAGAAGTCTTGCTAGAGTGATCACGGAGTCAGAGAGCCACAGAGGCTGATGTGTCCTCTCATCCCAGATGTGATCCCTAGAGACTGATGTTCAATTGTTCTGGAAGAAGCTTACAGTGCTGGTGTCCAGGCTTCAGCTGTTCTGAAGAGACACACAGGTTTCCACTTTGCAGAGTCAGCAGTTTAGCACTTCCTTTTAAACGGTAATGAATTCTCTATTTTTAATCACACATTTAATCCTTTCAGTCAGGGATTTGATAGTATGTTAAGCGCACTATCACACATCTGTTTGGATGGTTATTGTATAATGGTATGTGTAGCCTGGCTGCCAGTAAAGAATTCAATCAACAAACAGTTTCATTTTCCACTAGTTACTACAAACCGTAGGAACGTAGGTAGCAATAGTCCATTTCTGCAATGGCAGGATTTGTCAATTTTGGCACCCTGTCACAATGAGGTTTTAAAGCATGTATTTGTTGATTCTTCTTCACAAAAGGCGGAATTCTATTGAATGTTCTCTACATGTGATTTCTTTATACATGTCTTTTTAATTGGCTCAAATGATATGATACAACTGCAGGGCTAAGTTGTGAGACCCTTATTTGTGTATTTTGTCAGAATCTGGCTATTCGGGATTAACCGTACATTTGAGATTTGAATCCTGATGATGATCTCACGCCTCACAGCTTTGCAGTTTGCATCTGTATAACAAAACGTGAATTACGGATATGCGGAAGAAGCAAGAGCTCCTAGTTTTCTCGAGATAGAGACAAGCCAAAGGTCTTAAATAACCACAATTTTGTCTTCACTTAGCTTGTTCTTAAATTTTCCCACAGCTGTTGTTTGTTTCTGTTCTGGAACTGCCTAAGAATGGCCATTACCGATTGGGCCCTCGTGCTAGTTGGAATACAGACACGACAACGAAGGCAGCCTTTGTCCCAGAATGCTCCCATTGTAGTCGTGACAGGGTGTGGCGTCGGGATGAGTGGGAAACAAGAGCCGTGGCTCATTGCTTGCCGAGCCAGTCCCAATTAGCCGCCATATGTAGGCATGACAGCAGAGTTAGCTTTTGAGGAGGGATTTTCCCAGGAAAATGACAGCTTTGGGGGTTTGCCTGGGAGCCTTTCTAATGCAAAGATGGGCTGTGTGAGGGAAAGCATGGATGTGCTCAAGTGAGAAGTGGTCAGGCGCAAAGGTGAGGCCCAGCAGTAAGGTAAGCCATTGGGATTAGCAGGAAGGGACTCAATGGGCAAGGGCCTCGTGTCTGACGTGGTAGAGAAGAGGGAGCTGGGAAGGGAAGCCAGAAGGTGTGTGGTGCTCCCAGTGGAATGATGCAAAGTTGGAGTGAGGAGCCAGGAAAATGGTCTCAAACAGTCGTTTGAGTAGATTACTGCGGCTCCCCCAGCGGTAGGAAATGTTGAGTGCTCATGTGCAGAAGCCTTTCCCATGCTTTTTACTACGTCATCTAGATGTGCTCTGAGAAGGGTCACGTGACACAGGTACTGTAGTGCTACCACTGATTACCAATGGTGAAATAGGTTGTTGGTAGGGATGTAGAATGCTTTGAAGAACCGATTCCCATTTACGCTGGTATGGAAGTGCAGAGCCCAGTGTAGTTTCCTCCAAATGTACATTGTGAAGGGGCAGAGACTTAGCTGTGCTCGGCTCAGCTCCCTGAGAGCTAGTGGTGTGTCAGCGGGGGGACAGGCCCTCTGGTACTGGCCTTGGGGGTGCTGAAAACACAAGGGGCAGGGAGCTCAGGAGGCTCTGGGAGAGATGACATGTGGCAGGTTAGGTATGGGGGGAGGCGGTAGCAAAGCCCATCTGGACTCCATCGCCACCGTGAGTGTCAGAAAGGAGCAAAGTTGTGTGCCACCGTCCCCCTACAAATCACCCCCCTTCCCCAGGCAGCTTGGGGCAGTACCATCTGGTAGTCCGGTGACCCCACCTGCCCTGCGCAGGGGTGCCAGAGGCCCATCGTACATCAATGCCATGAGTGAGAGTTGCCCAGCTATGGCTCTGCACGCATGGTGGGGGAGCTGCAGCCAGGCAGATCTGGTTTCTCAGTGAAGAGCCGAGCCCAGCATGGCTTCCCCCACATGTGTTTAACCATTTAAATGGTCTGTTTTTAGAATATTTAAATGGATCCTTTATTACAAGACATTTTACATCCCTAATTGCAGGTAGAGCAACAGTAGTAATTTTTAAGAGAAAGCACTTTGTAAACACAGCATGTCAGACACACTTTCACAGACTGGAGAGATTAAGGATGTGTACAGACAGTTCAAATGGAATGTTATCCAGCACTGAGCTTTTGCTGACAGGGTGTCAGGCTGCAGCTTGTTTGACAAGGTGAAAAACCCAAAGTTTTCCCATTTCAAACCACTGAAGCAGTGAGCAAAGGGGACATAAAATAGAGGAGAGAAATGTGCACTGAGAGGAAGTGAGAATCTGACTAAAATAAAAATACATAGAGCGAATTCTTCAGTGAACTCAGGGTTGCAAACAAGATTCTTCTCCAAAGAATGTTTTATTAATAATGCTGGCAAACTTGAGCTTATATTTGTCATAAATAGAATTGGGCAATATTTTTTTGACATATGGAAGGTTTGCAAATTCTGGTCAGACTCGGCTAATAGTTTTGGCAAAAAAAACCCTGGAAAAATAATTCTGAAATGTTGTTGAAACAAACTGGACAAGGTTACATCTGATTGCTATTTTTTAAAACAAAAAGCTCACTTTAAAATGACGTTTTAAAAATATTTTGTTTGAAACAAACCAAATTACGTTTTGGATTTTTTGGTTCAGCCGCTGAACTGAAAAATTACTATTCATAGCTGCCAATCATGTATTAGGAATGGGTTTAGCTAAAAACTCAGTCCTTGATTTCTGCTCCCACTGATCTCATTGGGGGTTTTGCAGTGCAAGCTGATTGCGTCTCTGGAGAGATGTGATTATAAAAGTGGGTGCCGGCCTCTCTGATCATGAACAAGGAGGAGTCTCTATGTTGCTGCACATTCCTGAACTCTCCCTTCCGAAACCACTCTCCAGAGCTTTTATTTCATGTTAACTGAGAGATGAAGAAAAGGCTTTCAATTCAACAGAGGGGAATCAAACATGGATACAAATTACATCCCTCTGACTGAAAACGGTAAGAATGTCAGAGTCAAGCTGGCTGCTGCATAAACCTAACCGTCCCAGCAAGCTTCAGGAGGCCGGAGCTATTGTCACACACTGGAGAAGGGTCTGGGTCTCAACTCCTCCGAACGTTGCTGTGAAAGAGACTAGTGGTATTCTAGCTGCCGGTAGACGGTCTGCACCAATGGGACAAATAGAAAATTATGGTGCAAATAAAAATTCATGTAATAGAAAAAGGAAATTAAACTGCATACTTGAGTGGAGGTCTGATGTGCTGTCTCCTGCCTCAGACCAGCGTGACCTTCCCTATAAATAAGTAGGGACACCGGCTTTAGGGCTACAAGCTAATTTGCTTTTTGTGTTATTTCCTTCCTGGGCTTCTAGGGAATAAAAATCTGACAGCTCCACAAACATTGCTGTGTGATGTGTTATGCTGCTCTGATCCGTGCTCTAGCACTTGCCAGGGATCGTGATAGAAACTCAAAGCTCATTTCACAAGGCACTCATGGGCCAGGATCCCCATATAATGAATCTGGAACACAAACTAGAGAGATGCAGAACTTCACTGATTTAAGGGGCATGCAGCAAAGAAGGAAAAAGGAAATTACCTGTAAATTCATGGCTCATGAGACTGCTGAAAAATAAATTGCTGTGAGTTGACAGTAATTTGCATTTAATCAAATTCAGTGTCAAAATAAGAACTGTTATAAGGCTGGGCTCAAACTGTTAAACTTTGATAGGAGCCTCAAAACCTATTGTCTTGTGCAGTACATATTTCATCAACTATCTATATATATGTGTGTGTGTGTGTGTGTGTATATTTCTTATTGCAAAAAAAGAGGACAGAATATACACACAATTCAGGAAGGTAATTTGAAGAATACACACCTCAACACTACTTGGATCTGGAATCTAGCAAACTTTGACTTGAAATGAATTACTCCAGATTTATACTGTTGTAGAACAGAACCCGATGCAGGGTCTGTTTGAAAGTGCTATTGACTTGGCTTTTACTAAAAGGGCATTTTTAATGCTATCACCGCTTTTTTCCCCTGATCCTTTGTATTTGACAAAAGTGAATGTGACCCCTGTGGATTTGCTGTTGTAGGTCACTGAATGCGTTTTATGTTCTCTTCTGGAACCTATTGGAAATAAAGGTGAAATAACTTAATATTTGTGAAATTCAAAACTCCCTGTCTCTGATCGCCAAAGCAACCCACCTGTTTAGATGTTTTCCTTAAAATAGGGTAAATTGCAGCAAAGCAGCAACATCTTGTGCTATAGCTTTTCCCCTAAGGAGAAAAACATTACTGTGTGGAGCTGTATCTCCTTTTTGCTATGTGGCAATAATCTGCAGTTCTGATAAATGTGTGCTACTGAGATGCTAGAAATTGGGATTTTAACGAGAATGTCTGTAGTGACAGCATCCAGTAGAATTGTATTTAAAAGTGCTTCAGCCACAATATAATAAAGTGAGATCTGATCCAAAGCCACCCTTGAATTTTGTTGATATTGGCCAGCAGAACCAAATCATTATATCCAACAGCCCTGAACCTTGGAGAAGCTCAGATTCTCTTATGAATTTTGGCCGCTCAGATGCATCTTGATAATTTATCTGTACCTAGTCCTGTCTTAACAGTACTAGCATCAGCACAGGGTAGCTAGAATTTGATTGTCAGATATTTCACATGAGTTCACAGTCATACATAGCAAGCCTGATTTTGAGGACGCACTGCCAAGGCAGACACGAGATGGGAGAGGAAAGAGAAAGGTAAAGTGAGTTGCTTAATATCACACAAGGTAAATAGGAATGGGGATTAGTGCCCTATCCACTAGACCACTCTCTTGCCCATGGGGGTCACATTTGAAAGTGCAGTGGTAATTCCTTTATTCAGGTTTGCAGAGAGAAGGTAGAGGAGAGTGAGCGAGGACCCTGGTTTAATTTATTTATTCTCACTAGCCACCTACATTTACACGCTAAGGCCTGGATTTGACTCTCTCTACTCAGGAAGAACTCAAGTTAAGTTCAGTAGTAAAGAGTGCAGCATGGTTAAGCTCTTCGTCATCCATCTTCTACTTTCCAGTCGTGCTAAAGATAATAATGATACACGAGCAGAGCCCAGTCCCTGTGCAAACCAATTTGCAGGATTGGGTCATAGCTTGCTGCCTGCTGCTTACTGGTTTGAGTGTGTGATGTTTTAGCAGTAGGATCCAGATAGAGAGCATTGAAAGAAGAGGCAAGTATTTGTGCCTCTCAAATTATGTGAAAAATGGTAAATATTAGAGCTAGTTTGTAGCTTTTTCCCCCCCCTTGGGAGAAAATAGTTTTTCATTTTTATTTTTTTTTAAAAAGCCCATCAATTTTCAGTTTTTGCCAACCAAAAACAGATAAGTTCTTCTTCGAGAGGTGTCCCCGTGGTGCTCCACTGTAGGTGCGTCAATGCGCCTCGCATCACAGATCGGAGACTTCTCAGCAGGACTCCTGGGGGGGGGGCCGCGCACACCCAGTGTCTCGCGACCCTGTTGACAGTTGCTCACTGCACGCGCACAGCCCCCTGACACCCTCAGTTCCTTCTCAACCGCTGATCGGTCATGACGGAAATCTCAGCAGCTCTTCATTCCCTTTTTTTTAAAAAAAAGAGAGATCCTTGTTAGTAGTTAACAGTTCTAGTTTTTCTGTTAGGTAGTAATTGTTAGGTAAGGTTATATTGGTTGGGTAAAAATGATGGGCTTCAAGCGCTGTGCTAAATGCAGAGATGCTATGCCGGCATCGGACGGGGACAGGAGTGTATCCAATGCCTAGGTGAAGGGCATATTACAACAAAATGCCCACATTGTAAAAACTTAAAAGCAAGAGTCAGAAGAGATCAAGATCTCTTTGTCTAACCGGACCTTAAATATCTCCAAAGACGGAGATCCCACCACCTCTCTAGGCAACCCATTCCAATGCTTCACCACCCTCCTAGTGAGAGAGTTTTTCCTAATATCCAACCTCGACCTCCACAGCTGTAACTTGAAACCATTGCTCCTTGTTCTGTCCTCTGTTACTACTGAGAACAGCCTAGCTCCCTCCTCTTTGGAGCACCCCTTCAAGTAGTTGAAGGTTGCTATCAAATCCCCCCCTCAAGTCTTCTCTTCTGTACACTAAATAAGCCTAGTTCCTTCAGTCTCTCCTCGTAAGTCTTGTGCCCCAGCCCCCTAATCATTTTTGTTGCCCTCCGCTGGATTCTTTCTAATTTGTCCACATACTTTCTGTAGTGGGGAGCCCAAAACTGGACACAGTATTCCAGATGCGGCCTCACCAGTGCTGAATAGAGGGGAATAATCACATCCCTCGATCTGCTGGCAACGCTCCTACTGATGCAGCCCAATATGCCATTGGCCTTTTTGGCAACAAGACTCATATCCAGCTTCCCGTCCACCATAACCCCCAGGTCCTTTTTACAGCGCTGCTACTTAGCCGATCAGTCCCCAGCCTGTAGCAGTGCATGGGATTTTTCTGTCCTAAGTGCAGGACTTTGCACTTGTCCTTGTTGAACCTCACCTTCATCTGGTTGTCAATAGTTACCTTCAATGTGGTGTTGATATAACATCTTTCAAGAGGGCTATTTTATGGGCCAATTCTATGGGGTGTTGAGCTTCCTAAATTCCCATTTTGTCTTTAATGGATTCTGAGGGCTTTTGAAATATATTTCCAAGAGTCCCTGAGTCAAGAGCATTAAGCTGCATTTAGCTCTAGGAAGTCAGCTATGCCTTGAACTCTCTAACTCTCAGACAAACCTGTAACTACCAGCTGTGCCCTCCGTGTCAGATGTTCTGGCTAAAATAATGTATTTTGGAGTTATTACAACTTTCTAATCAAAGTATTGCAGTGTTTATTCTTCTCTAGGTTTATCCCAGAGGTGAAAAACTAGGGACTAAATTAAGTATACACACAGTTTCCCTCCAGCTTATGGCTTCTCCAATCTCAAGTATTCCTCAATAAATGAAACACTTTCTCACAGCTGAATTCCCCAAAGCCCCATATTAAGGAAGAAGTCTGGCATACTGCAGGCTGACATTTAAAAGTAAAAGTAATTTGTCATGCTTCATTTGCTAAAGATGTTATAACCAACAAAATTGTTCCTCTGAAATCTCTCCTCTATGACTTCTCCCACATAACCTTTTTCACTACCTGAGCTACAACCCCAGTTGTGAATGCTTATTTCCCTGTCAGATACAAATTTCTGTCTCCCTTAACCCTTTTTTCATCTGTCTTTTGAATGGTCACGAACACGCATTTAATCTGTGGTGTCCAAGAAAGAAACGAGAGAGTCGTGTTCAGTCTTTTCTGAGAACAGTTATAAAGCTGTCCTCTTTGGTTTACCCAGGGAGAGATGTTGATACAAAAGTGGGAAAACAGCATAAAGGATTCACAACATCTGTAAAAAGAAAATTTGACCCCGAGCTCTACCTAGGGATGAAAGTAAAGGCCGTACTGTGCTAGCTAGTGCGATATGCAGCTGCTTGCCCCTTGCAGTAAACCCTGAAAGAGACGTGTGGCATGCTGGACCTGAGTATGCACAGTGGCTCCTTATTGCCAAGTCACAATCACTGTTGGTGCTGGAGTTGAGTTAAAACGGGAAAGGGTAGTTGGGTGTTCAGCATCAGAGCCCCTTGGCTTGGGACTGATTCCCTATGCTTGGTCTCTTAGTCTTCGGACCAGGCATGCAGCAAAGCACATTCTTTTTTACAGGCCTTTGGGGAAAAGGGTTGACTTGAATATTTGAGAGGTTGAGGGTATTGATTTGGGAAACCTAAGGAAATACTTTTTGTATGGAATATGCAGTTAATGTGTGAAGAGCCCTGCAAATCCGCATTATATCCGCTGACCATTTCTTGCAGATGACGGTCTGATGTGGATCTACATATTTGTGTCTGCGCAGGGCTCTCTTGATTTGTGGTACTCACTACTGCACGATGATGTAGGGACAGTGTGCTAAGATTAAAGTAGGGTGTGTGTATGTGTGTGAGTGTGAGTGAGAGAGAGAGAGAGAGACTAAGAAGAGCATCTGGAGTTGTATTAATTAGAACAGAATTAAAAGGCTTGATATATAGGTCATAAGCTGCTTTTTAGTTTGTGTGAGGAAGATATTTCTTGCATACTATAGTATTACACAATCACACCTCATTGTGTCTGGCATTTTATTCCTTCCTCTAAAGTTTCTGTCAGAGGCAGGGTAATCAGCTATTAACTTCTTTCCATGTCTATCCTTGCCATGTCTCAGTGGGTAAGGACATTGTTGCCTCTTCTTTGAAGCCGTTTTCATTCACTGAGTCAGTCAGTTATTTTAAGATTTCCTTTCAAATCTACAGTATTTATTTTTCAGATATTATTTCCTCCAAGTGTGGCACCAGTAAACTCCATGAGAGGTCATCAAAATGTGTCATGTTTGACTAGACTCTTTGGAAGGATGCTAAGCCAATATAAAGTTATTAAAAACAGCTGATGTCTCACGGTTGCTCCTTAGCTTCTGGATAAAAACCTTCTAAGATTTCAGATTATAATGGACTCTTATTCAGGATGTTCTGTTTTATGGATTGATTTATTTATTTATTTTACAATGCCTTGTCTTTATCAGAGCCAAACCTCTGTGAGCAGGTGGAATGATGAACTGGCCTCATATACCAGATCTTAAATCTTAATATTACTTTGTATAGTCTGATTCACAGCTCTTTTTTTGAGATTTCCTGAGGCTCATCTCCTAAGAGATTAGATAAAGAGTTGCTGACCCTTCACCAAAAGCAAATCTCTCATCTTGTCTTCTGGGTTATTGTTAGAGAGAGTACTTTTGCCAGATTGCTCCTTTCCGGCTCACCTCAGTCATGACCTGGTGGGATCAAGCCCCAGTGGATTAAAAGAATATTTTAGTTTCTTTGCTTGAAGCTCCAAAGCCTACTCTCCCCCCACTTTTTTTTTTTTTTTTTAAAGTAAAGATTGTGGAAGTGCTGAATAGTGTCAAAATTATGCTGGGAGAGAAGTGACTATAGGATGACCCAACAAGTTTTAAAGCGCAAGCTAAAAAGGAAGTTAAGAACTCCTGCTTTCTGTTTTTGTAGCCAGTTTTAAACAACCACCAAAACTGGCGACTTAACAAGATGAGTCCTCTCCTAAAGCTAGAGCAGCATGGTGTGGTGGTGGTCAGTGATCACTCAGCGGTTAAGGTACTTGCCTTATTCTGTGCTAGTCCAAGCTGGCTTTTCATAATAACAGGTGCTTTACAGTGACCTGCTCAGACTCCCTGCTTGGCAAGCTCAGGCTTTAAAGGAATGGTCCTAACTCTTGCAGTACTTAGTACACTGGGGGTACTTGGGGCGATCTTTTAATACAGGAGTTTGTTAGGAATGGCCTTTTGCATGTTTCATTTTGTGTCGTTCATATGATTCCCAGGTTCTAGGGAATGCTTCTGAACCAATGTTCAGTTGATGTAGATGGGTCTAAGTAAAGGAGATACAGCGATTGCTCCTTGTTTTTGTAATACAAGGGTTTTTCAATATGTTCATCTTTGGGAGCTATTCCCGTTCCTTCTATCATGTAGCTGTATTGTCTCAGTACACAAACATGTCATTACAAGATTGTTTTGTAATGCATAAGCAAACAACGGTTTTTTATCTAAGGAGAAAGAGGAAGTAATTGAATAAAAATGAGGTTTAGCTTGTTGAAGATAATTAGTCTTTTCAGTCGTTTAAAGATCCTAAAGTAGTGTTGTGTCCCATTGGCCCCTGACTCTGGCTTTTCTACATACTCAAGTCTCAAAAGCCAGAGGAAAAGCAATGTTCGGGATGTTCTTCTAGGTCGGATTTGTCCTTCACAAATGTGTTTCTGGGAGGAAAGATGTCTAGTCCTGCAGAATCCCCTGCTCTGTGTCACAACCTGCTAATGCTTGGAGCTAAATTGCTGCAAGGATTTCTGGATGGGGGCTGCAAGAGCCTTGTACTGTGCCTCTGGTGGCTAGCTCCACAAAGTCCTCTGTTCCCTGCTCTTTGCTGCCTCCTCCTGCGGCCTGCAGTCTAGGTGCTGGGTAGACCAGGGGACGTCTAGTAGCCAGTTGTACTGCAGCCTCTAGGGACTCCGGCTAGAGCAGCTCCATTCTCACAAGAAGTCCCCCCAGTGGTAACAAGTGGAACTGCAACTAGCCACGCATCCCCCACATTATGTATTTATGGTACTGCTGCACTTGGTTTAGTTTGCCTTAGATTTCTAACTTCCAGCCTGGTGAAATGCTATTTCCCACTGTCATGACACGTTCTTCCGAAATCTTGGCCTGGACTGGGCAGAAATGGAAGGGATTGATTTCACTGCATCCCTTCCTCTGCCTTATAGCCAATGGATTTCTGAAGTTGCCCCCTCTCCACGCACTGCAGTGGAATTCAGCCTATAGGCCATAGCAGCTCTGAGTAGCACATGAAGGCAAGAGAAAGCAAAGGGCTCACACTAATACCTTTAAATGAACCTATCCCTAGTTGGTGCTGGAAGCTGAGCGCACAATCAGTGAAGGAATGCTCAGAATCAGAGCTGTAATGCTCCTGTGGCCCCCGTGATAATTTCCAGCTCCTAAACTTGGTTACTCAGTCTTTCTGCCCAGTTGCATTCTGGGGAATATGTCTTATACTTTGGTTGTAAGTTATCTTTCAGAAACAAGGCTCTGATATTTGAAAGTTAGTTGAGTCAGTGTTAATGTCAACAGCCAGTTATAAACATCAGGACTTTTAAAATAATTCTGTTCCCAGGGTAAGGTTTTCAACCAGTTTTCTTGCAGTTGTACATAATGTCAGATTCTTTTGCAAAACCTCTTCCCTGGTGGCAGGTTTGTTCTGAGGGATGGGGTGCTTGCAAAAACTGACACAGCCTGGGCTTCCCCTGAGCAAAGCCCCTCTGCATCCTTTTTGGGGGGCTTCCTCCAAAGGCAGCTCCTGGTAGAAGAAGCAGATAGGGAGCAGTAATATAGCTGCATAGGGATAAGATGGAACACAGAGGTTTCTTCAAACCCACTGCCTACTTCAAAGTGGGAATCCAGCCTCTGATCTGGGGGAAATGCTATAGGTCCAGCACTCCCCCACACTCTGCCTTGAGGTTCCTTTCCACAGTTTTCCTGCAGGAGAAAGTGACTTACCCTAGCTTTTTAAATGTGAGGTTTTCTGTGCGCTCTTCTAAATCTATATTTTCTTCATCACATCTGAATTACTCCATGCTTGGGAACTAAACATTTTTTTTTTAGAGGTGAAAAGTGGAGGAATGAATTTTCATGTGCAGTGAAGTTCTATCATGATAGCACTAGCAAAGGCCTGTGTAAAACCTTTCAGTTTTACTTGTCTTTAAACTCCTAGAGTGGAATTAAAAGTCTCCATCCCTTCTGTATGAGTGATCTTTGTCTCATATGGATGAAACTTTGGAAAGAAAGAGTTTTGTTTACATCAAAGAAAGAGAACCCATATGTTTGTTTTTTTTTCTCTGAAAGCTAAATGCTATCTCCTACTTTTAGGTTAGATTGTAAGGCAACATTTCAGCATTTATAGTGCAATGCTGTAGACTTGCACTAAAGTAACTCTGAAGTGTGCTGAAACCACACTATATGATCTAACAACTTGAAACTGATGACTCTGTGAAATGCTAATTACCCGATATTGTGATTAAGCAAACTGACAAAACAAAAAAAAAGAATCCTCAAAGAATAGGGGTCCTGCACTATCACATGTATTTTGTCCTTTTATTGTAATAGATTTAGATGAATATTAATTATTTATAGTTCTTCATAGCATACTAGTAAATGTACTGTAGTAGGTTTTGTAAAAATTGTGTAGTCTTAATAACATCAGACTGTGCTACAGCAAATCTGTTATTAAATCTTTGAGGAGTGGAGTGAGGTTGCTGGATTTTTTTGTAAGACTTCCTGGCTTTGCAGATTATCTGAGTGAGGTTGTCATCAGTAGACTGAGCACATTTTGCCCCAGTCTTGCCCTTAAAAGGAGTTTACGGAAGAACCATCACTAGTGTCTGAATCATGTAGTCTGCTACATAAGAGCTGTTGAAGGCACCTGGGTAAAACACACAGGGCCTGATTCTAGTGTAAATCTGGAGTGATTTTGCTAAATCACTGGAGTTACACCATGTACTGGAGACAAAACTTGGTCCTGAAATCTTTGCCATAGAGTCAAATGCTGAGAAAAGTAGGTATTTCCTGTCATTTGGGTAACTTTGTAAAACACAGCAAGATCTAAAATCTGCAGCCCTGATTGTAAACTCTGCATTTCAGCTGCTAAATCCTCAACAGAAACTACACAAAACCCAAAGTATTGTTCGGAATAGGCTCCAATGAACTGCAAAATTGTGGAATGAAATCAGGTTTGTCTTGAAGGCAGAGACGGTGCCATTGGCTTTCTTTGATGGGCCTATGTGACTGATGATTCAATAATATCATTTCTCTAAAGAGATACAGCCGGAATGCCTACATTTCTCTTCTACCGACAATATTCTGGGTATTTTGTGTCTACTATTAACGAGATATTCCTAGACTCTCTCCTTGTGTTGGCTTTTTTAAAATAACATCTTCAAAGTAAAATTAACTTGTGTGTGCTGTACAGTTTTCTCAGAGTAAAATATTTTTAGACACTAGACTTCAGCAACAGCCATTTGCTTGAAAGTAGGTTGCAAACACTGTTCCAGAAGGTTAGAAAAGCCTGGTGCCACCTGAGAACCAAATTCATATGTGTGAACCCATGATTTGCACATATATCTTCCACCTCCTTCTTGTTACTCCACCAGAAGTGGCATCTGAACAGACCATGTAAACAACCTGCTCATGTCCAATCTTTATTTTCACAAAATGTGGGCTTTTTATCCACTAACAAGGTTTTAAATTAATGCTTGTCACTGATAGAAGTTGTTCAGCAGCTGCTTATTACTCGCTCAAGGAACAGTTCAAATCTGTTTCTGTTTAAATGCTAGTCCACCATTTCCAGCCTTTGTTCCTTAGTTCCTTTTGTTCTCAATTGGAGTATTTCTGTCAACTTGGAATTTTCAAATAACCACTTAACTTTGCTTACATTTATTCAAATGTCTAATCCCATTATCTTTTTTTGGTGAGATAGGGAAGGCTACATTCTTGCTCCAAGTCATGTATTCAACATACTAAAAAAGTATATTAAATCTTGCCTGTATTTACTAGATCTGTGCTCCACTTTGTATCGTTCTTTTATTTTGTAGCAAGTGTCAGTGGGAAAGTACCTGTCGGAGAACTAGTGCTGCTGAGCACAACAAAATGTGTTCTAGCTTCTTTCCAATGTGCTGTAGTTTTCTGATGTGCTTTGTAGAACGCTTTAATTAACAGAACAGTCAGTCATCTGTACTAGGGATTGTAGGGAGATTTAAACCCCTCTGAACAGCTTTAGGAGATAGGTTAGCCTTGGGGAAGATTTAACGAATTGAAAGTTATACATCATAAACAAAACTTTAAAAAATGGCTAGGGATTTGTGTATATCTTGAGTTTGATTTTTTGTTGTTGTTGCATCATCCAAGCTGAGATGCATTAAAAGGGCCTGATTTTCAAAAAGTAATAAGCTCTTGCCCTCTGAAAACCAGGCCACTTTACAGTGTCTCAGATTGGTTACCCACTCAATAATTCAGAAACCCAGACTCTACAGTTAGTTTGGAAGGTCTTGGACTGTGGTTTTGCACAAACTCATCAATAAAAAGTAAATAATAAAGAAATCAACCACTAAAGCGAAGCCAGATATAATATAGAAGACGTTATCTTCTTAGCAAATATACACAAGCTACCCTCTTTATACTGTTGCACTTTGTTATTAATAACACATAACCCAGAATGATAACTTGTTAAAGATGACAGACAATAGACCCACTTGGCTAAGAGCTTTGTTTTATACATAGTGAGAGAAATTCTGACTCCATTATAATCAGTGGCAAGCCATTATCATTTCTGCCCTCAAGCACAGTTACCTGATATGGTTTCCACACAGTAACCCTTACTGGCACAAATAACATATTGTGCTTCTGCACTCAATCGGTAATATTGGCTTCAGCGGGGAAGAAATCAGGATCTAGGAAGATATTTTTTTTATTCCCATTTATTGAACAAGGTGCATTGAAAGTATAATATGAAACTGATCTCTGTTATCATTTAATGAAAAAGATTGGTATCTACAAAGGGTATCTTGGCATTGTTCTGTTTATGCTCTTCTGAAGAGTCTTGCATCATATTAGTTTGGGTCATTAACTGAAGGTTTTCTTTAAAAATATTTTTCAGTACTACGTAGTTAATTTTATCCAAGTTCACCTGTCTTACTTTTGCTCTATTGTTATAAATAGCAGATAGAGCATCAAGGTCAGAATATTTCTTTGTGATGGATGTGCCTGACGCAAATGAGAGAACAAGATTCACTTAAAGGATCACTTAGGGAATTTGTCAAGCTAAAATTTTCCTGAGATTAAACTATTTAATATGGTATTGTTTGCATTGCTGTGATGGGGTAGGTAGGATATGTGTTAACACTGCCTTCTACTGGATGGAATCTGAACTGTTCAACTGTGTGCTACAGGCTACGTATTGCTATCAACTAATGGAGATTCATATCAAACCATGCACTGCAGTGGAAATTTGCCCCTACGGCCTGATTGAATATCTGGTTTGCACACCTGGGATACCAAAGAGAGATTTTATATTCAGATCAGCCTCATGCATAGCATATTTGATTTCAGAAAGATACATTTAAATCTTCTAACAGGTTGGTTTTCTTTCCCCTGAAACAGCATATGCGAGAGGCTGCTGAACGGCGGCAACAGCTGGAATTGGAGCATGAGCAAGCCTTGGCTGTTCTCAACGCAAAACAGCAGGAAATTGAACTCCTGCAAAAGGTAAGTGAAGAAAATGAAAACCATTTAAATGGGAAATTGCAGTGACTGGGCCTGGTTAGAGATAGATCTGAGTTTAATCTGAATCTATCTAACTGGCACTTATTTTCCAAAGCTCAGTCTCCTCTTTTTCTAAAATGTTCAGACTGACTTCTCATGCAGTAGTAGTACATGTGTGTCTCAATCTTTGATTTAAATAGCTGCATTTAGGCTTGGAAAGATTAGATTTTTATCTTATAACATTGTTAAAGGTCTGTTTTATTGTACATGCCCAAACCATTGATGATAGTTAGAATTTACAGATAAGCAAAGTAAGAGAAATTCTTCTTGAGAACTTAGTTTGATTTAGGGATATTTACTTTGTGTTTTGTAACGTGATGTTGACAGTTTTCATTTTAGTTGTTATAAAGCTTAAACTTTTTGAAGCTCAACATTACTGTCATTAAATAATTATTGTTGGACCCCTCCATAATTTCCTACAATTGTGAAAGATTTAAATCAATAAAAATAAAAAAATCTTAAAGCCCATAATTTTGTGCCATTGTGAACATTTAAATCAAAACTGAAAAAAAGAAAAAAGCTTACAATTGATATTTGTTAAAAATATTTTTTTAAATAAAATTCTGCCAAGCTTGCCTATTGTCAAGGCTGTTTCCCCACTCTGGCCCTTTGAGTGCAGAAGGTGGGGGCCTGCAAAGGCCTTAAAAACACTGGTCCTAAAGCCTTGTCCTAAAACTCTCCAAGGCTACCAATTCCCTGGCCTTGGCATGGTATTGCTGCCACCACCCAAATGCAAAACCTCTTGGAAACCCAGGAAGGTGCACTTGGGGATTCCTTCCTGCGAGGCACCCTTAGTTAAAGAAATACCCTGAACGCATCCAGCTAAACATTCCCTGTTCTACTCTCACATGGTCAGTTACAGATCTGAGCCTTTCTTAGGCATGGATGTCCTTGGATTCTCCAGGTCTGGCTGCCTGGCCTCCTCCTCCTCCTTCCAGGAGCTTTGCTGCCACCAAACAGGAAACAGGCAGGGCTGCTGCTCCAATTCAGAACCTGTACTCAGTTTCTATTAGCTCTCCTGGGACTTCTCTAGGACTCACTGTTAACAGTTTCTCTCCCAAGGTCACTACACCTATATTCACAGATTCTTACAGGTTGCAGCCTGAAGGAAGCACTAGATCATCTAGTCTGATATACTGTATACAGACCATTAAATTTCACCCATTCACCCCTGTTCTAAATCCGATAACTTGAGTTTGTGTTTGGTTTATGATATGTTCCAGAAAGGCATCCGGTCTTGATCAGAAAGCATCCAGAGATAGAGAATCAACCATTTCACTTTGTAGTTTGTTATAATGGTTAATCACCCTCACTGTTAAACATTTGCGTCTTACTTCCTATTTGACTTTCTTTGGCTTCGGCTTCCAGACTTTAGTTCATGTGCTTTCTGTGCTAGCTGAAAGAACTCTGTAGCACTTCTATCCACATAAAGGCACTTATATGCTGGTATCATGTCCTCTTTCAATGTCCTTTATGATAAACTAAACAAACTGAATCCTTCACATGTCTCGCTAAAAAGCATTTTCTCCAGGCCCAGATCACTTCTGTGGCTCTTTCCAGCACCCTCTCCAGTTTTTCATTGTCCTTTTCAAAGAGTGGACAGCCGTACTGTACACAGTATTCTAAAAACAGTCTCACCAGTCCTGAATACAGAGGTAAAATCATCTCCCTATTCCAACTTACTACTCCCTTGTTTATACATCCAAGGATTGCATTAGCTCATGTTTCCACAACATCTTACTGGCTGCTCATGTTCATTTGCCTCTCCATTATGTGTCGTAAATCCTTTTCTGAGTCACTGCTTTCCAGGATACAATCCCCCATTCTGTATGTTTGGCCTGCATTTCTTGTATCTAAATATATGACTTTGCTTTTGGCTGTATTAAAAGTTTTTTTTTGAATGAGCCAAGCTTAACAAGAGCTCAGATTACTGTATATGAATGGCCTGTCCTCCTCATTATTTACAACTGCTCCAATCTTTGTGTCACTTGCAAAATGTATCATCATTGATTTTGTATTTACTTCCAGATTATTCATTAAAATCATAGACATGTAGGACTGGAAATGATCTTGTTTAAGTCATCCACCTCAGACCCCTGAACTGAAGCAGGATGAAGTATGAACTAGACCATCTCTGATAGGTGTTTATCTAACCTGCTCCTAAAAACCTCCAATGAAGGAGATTCCACAATCTCTCTAGGTGATTTGTTCTAGGACTACCTTGATATTTTGAAAGTTTTTTTCTAAAGTCTAACCAAAATCTCCTCGGCTGTAATTTAAACCCATTACTTCTTGTCCTATCCTCTGTGGTTAAGGAGAACAATTTATCACAGTCCTGTTTATAACAACCATTTACATACTTGAAGACTGTTATCACTTTCCCCCTCAGTATTCTCTTCTCCAGACTGAACAACCCAGTTTTTCCAATCTTTTCTCATAGGTCATGTTTTCTAGAACTTTAATCATTTGTACTGCTTTCCTCTGCGCTTTCTCCAAAATGTTTAATAGCATAGAAAGTGGTACCTATCCCTGTGAAAATCCATCAGAAACACCCCCATTTGATGATGATTCTCCACTGACAACTATTTTTGAGATCTGTCAATTAGCCAACTCTTAATCCATTTAAGATGTGCTCAATTGATATTGTATAGTGTCATTTTTAATCAGAATGTGGTGTGGTGCTAAGTCAAAATGTTTATAAATATCTAAGTATATTATATCTGTGACTTAACTTTATCATGCAAACCTGTCATCTCATCAAAGAATGAAATCAAATTTGTTTGACGCGTGTTGTTTTCCATAACTCCAAGTTGGCTGGCATTAATTATACTCCTATCCTTTAATTCTTTATCTCTTCAATCCCATAACAGCTTTTCTCCACCAGCAAAGTCACAATAACCCCTATAGTTACCCGTGTCATCCCGTGATGATTGGCACAACATTAGCACTCTTTCAGTCTTCTGCAATTTCCTTGGTATTCGAAGATTTTTTTTTAAAAAAAAAATTAACATCAGTGGGCTAGAGATCTCCTCATTCAATTTTTTTAGGACTCTTGGCTGCATGTTGCCCAGGCCTGTTAATTTAAAAATGTTATCCCTCACAGACCTATTTAATATCCTCCTCAGTTACTAATGCACTGAAAAGTATTTCATTATCCCTATATCATAAAATCCTTCTTTTTTCCCAATACAGAAAAGAAATATTTACTGAACACTTCTTTTGCAGACTTCCACTGCATTATTATGAACAATTCTACCATCTCCATGTAGTAAAGGGTCTTTACCGTTGCCAGGATTCCTTTTGTTCCTAATATATTTAAAAAATACCTTCTTATTGTTGTTAGTTCTGTCAGCCATGGTATTTTCCTTGCTGTCCTTAACTTCCCTTATAAAGTTTCTGAACTTCTAACTCCTTTTTCCATTTGTTATATATTGCTTTTTTATTTCTAATTCTGCATTCTCTTCATCACTGAGCCAGAATAGGTTTTAGCCAAACTTGTCTTCTTTCTTGACTATGGAATTGTTGCTTTTTGGCCAGTTATATATATTTCTTAACTCCTAACTTTCAGTTTTTTCTGACTAAACATTTCAGCTCAATGAGTTTTTCTGATAATTTTCCTCAGTTTTGGGAAATTCACCCTTTTGAAGCACCAAATATACATGTTACTGGTTGTGGCTATCCTGTTTGCCCATATTGAATGTAATTATGTTGTGATCATTGGTCCTTAAGCAGCCATCACCTTCTAGTCCAGTGTAATTCATCTATAGCCTTCATAACAAGGTTCAAAATAATTACTTAAGGGTGGCTGCAGTGTTTTTTTGTTAGAGAATGATCATCTATAATTTTTAGAAACTTAAATGATTATATACTTTTGGCTGCCTGAGATTCCAGAAAATGTCTCCCAAATTCAAGTCACTTAGAACAACACTGTTTCCGCTTCAGATATTATAGACAGGTGTTTAAGGAGTTGTCTTCTATGATTCAGTGATCTGTAAGAGACCTCCACCACTACTCTCTCTTGGGCATCACTAGTTGGCTCATGGTTCATACTTCAATTTGACCCAAACACACTCTTTCACAATTTAATAGAGATTCGTAGCATGTCTATTCCACTGTCTTTTATCACACAGGTTCCTGATAACTTTACACGTTCATTAATAGTCATCACAGATGGAGGGAAATCTATGCATGGTACATGAAGAACTCTTGAAAAGAATGAGATGGCTTTTCTATTTGGGGTGGGGATGTTCTCTCGCTATGTGTAGGTACAGTACCTAGCACATGGGGCCCAATTTTGGTTGAGGCTTCTGTATTCTTCGTAATACAAATAATTATAATATTGAAGGGAATATTCTGTAGAGATGCAAAAGTTAGGGGGGACTGTTTGGCAAGCCAGAAAGATCAGGAGGGCTGGTGGTTCAGATATTAATCTGAGACTCAGTAGAACGTGCTGCCCCACAGATATCCTGTGGGACCTTTGGTAAATCATTTAGTCCCTTAGGATCAGGTTTTCAAAAGGTATTTTGGTGCCGAGTGAGATTTTCAAAAGTGCCTAAGCAGGTTAGCTCCTGTTGATTGTAATGGGAGTTAATTGACTAACCATTTCTAGTGCTCATTAGGAGTCTGTCTATACATTCTCCCACGAAAGCTCATGTGATAAATAAATCTGTTAGTCTTTAAAAGTGCCACAGGACTCTGTTTGTTCTTTTTAGGAATCTAAATACCTTTCAAAATCTCATAGACTCATAGGCTATGTCTACACTGGCAAGTTAGTTCGAATTAAGGAGGCTTAATTCGAACTAACTAAAGCCATGGCTACACTAGACTTTAGTTAGTTCGAATTAAGGGCTCCCTTAATTCGAACTAATAACCTCAAATAGGGCTTCAGAAGTAAGGCTTTAATTCGAACTAACTAGTTCGAATTAGCCAATGTGGCCATGTTAATTCGAACTAATTTCTTAGTTCGAGCTAACCGGCGATTGAAATGAATGGGATCGCTAATTCGAACTAAACAAGTGCCATGAATGGCACTTGCTTAGTTTGAACTAACTTTTTCTAGTTCCAATTAAGCTAATTCGAACTAACTAAAATTAGTTCGAATTAGTTAGTTCGAACTAACTAATTCGAACTAATTTTAGCAAGTGTAGACATAGCCATAGACTCTAAGGTCAGAAGGAACCAGTACAATCATCTAGTCTGACCTCCTGCAAAATGCAGGCCTTCAAACCTCACCCACCCACTCCAACAATAGACCACTAACCTATGACTGAGTTATTTATCCCCTTAAATCATGATTTAAGGTCTTTAAAAACAGAGAATTCACCGGTAGGTGAGCCATGCCCTGTGCTACAGAGGAAGGCGAAAAACCCCAGAGCCCAAGCCAATCTGCCCTGGGGGAAAATTCCTTCCTAACCCTAAATATGGTGATCAGTTAAATAGTAAGCACGTGGGCAAGTCTCAACAGCCAGTTACCCAAGAAACAATTCTCTGTAATATGTCAGAACCCACCCCATGTACCCTCCCTTCTTAGGCCACTTGTATATCCACCAACTGTAGCCAAAGATCAGTCAATTTCCAAAATAGGCTATCTGATCATACCATCCCCTCCATAAATTTATCAAGCTCAGTTTTGAAAGCAGTTATGGTTTTTGCCCCTAATGCTCTCTGCATTGGTTCCCAGTCTCTAAAATGGAGCTAATGCCTCACAGGAGTATTTTGAAAATAAATACCTCAGTAGATTGCGAGTGCTGAGCTATATGGTAGTGGGGGCCATAGAAGTACCTAGCTAGATTGACCAGAACTGGGAGGATGTTCCATTCACTGAAAGACAGTCTGAGAAAAGGCAGCTAAATGAATTAGTAACAGAGGTTAACATTAGGGCTACACTGTTTGATTTTTTTGAAGATTCAGTACTGGCTCACATTCAAAACCTAAGCTAACCTTTCCACTTGCCTCATAGACTTTCATTAGGTTCACTGTGCCCCCATTTCTGTTGAGTATATCTAATTGCTTTAGGTAGGCACAGTAAAATGCAACCAAAATGCCTGGCTAATAAGGTGGTGGGGTGTTAGATTTATATGTCACCAGCTTTAATATGATGAGGTACGTAATGTGCCCCATTAAAGAAAGCCAATAAGTCTTGCTTTATGCCTCTACTGTTCTGTTTTATAGAATAAGTAATTATTCTTTCTACATGCGTCTACATGTTTTTCTCCACTTTGGGCTATGCTTGTCTAGTCCTTTGATCTCCCAAAAAAAGAACATAATATTGTTAATGCAGATCTTATGGTGATACAGAATCAGATAAGACAGTGCTTCACCAGCAAAATGTATTATGAGCCTGTGCAATGGAAGGGGAAGATAACTATTGATGCAGTTTTCCTAATCATTTATCAAGAGCTTGTGTTCTAGGTAGATTTATTAAACTTGTGATGATTGATAACGTACAGGTTTCTGTTACCTGCCATAATATGTTTCCTAATGCTCTAGGAATCAGTATATCATCAGATGTGACCAAGAAGACATATTATTATAGTAGAAGAAGAAATATGACTGTATTCATCAGTGCCAAAGGAGATGTGATTGTGCAACAGATTAACGTGCGGTTTGGGTAGATGCCCTTTCCAGTGCTTTTACGTCTGATCCAACTCCCACGCAAACAGAATGAGACATCTCCATTGACATTCATGAGAATTGGTTCAGACCTTTGTAGACAATGGGTCAGATTCAATGAAGTTAGTTCAGGTGCACTGTTGTACCTCACTGCGGGTTTTAACCCATTGGGTTTTAACCCATTATACTGGAGTGTTCATAGGAAATCCTTGCCCTCCAGAGCTAAAAAGGATTGTTTACATTGGTTTATATGTTCGGGAGTAAGGAGTGTAAGAACCCAGTATAGCCAGAGTGCCACACTGGTGCGTTTTGCCTGCCCCATATAATGCTTAACAGAAGATTTTGATGGATTCACTAATCTAGAGCAAACATCATTAAGTTCACAATGAAAACTGAAAGGGAGATAAAATGAGGTTAGCAGGAAATGACTGACTGCTACAGATTCCTTTTAGGTTTCTTAAAAGCCTGTGGCTTTCCCTGACCAGACTCCAATAACTGAATCTGTGACTAGACAACAGAGTCCTGTGGCACTTTTAAAGACTAACAGATTTATTTATCGCATGAGCTTTCGTGGGAGAAAATCCCACTTCGTCAGACGCTTTGAAGATCTGTGACTTGTAGGACAAAACACAAAATTCTGTGCTAGACTTTTCTCTCTGTCTCTCGCATCTGTACAGTGAAAAACACTTGTGTTTTTTGGGGGAATCAAACCGCACTCCACAGTATCTCCTCTAGACTCCCTGCTCCCCCACCTGTTTCTCTCTGTTGATGTTACCCGAAGCTTGGCCTCAGGCATACCTCCCATCTAAAGGATCACACTCGAACACCTTTCAAATGAGAACCATAAAACACTTTACAAATGTTAATTAATCCTCAAAAATGCCCTGGCCACACAGGAAAGAGAGAGATTGATAAAATTTTGCTGAAATGAAATACAGCCACCTCTGGTGTGAAACACAGCATTTATTGAATGATGTGCAGGAATGCTTCACAGCAGTTTAAGACAGGAAGTACAAATGAAAGTGCAGGTATTGTTTAGGTAGACAGACTTTTAAATTGCACTAATGTCCTGTGATCTTTGATGGCCACATGAAAATCCTATATCTAGCATCAGAGCACCCCCTACTGGTCGAAGGGTGTCGATTCAAGGGTCGACTCAGAAGGATCATACAACATATATTTACTTATTTCGAAGTGTGAAATAATTCCTTCACATATGATTTAGCCTCTCCTGCATTTGGGTAGTTACCCCAGTGAATGTTGTTTTTTTTAAGGTCATGAGGAATATTAGCTCAGGTAAACTTTCGAAATATAGGAAGTAACCATAACACTATCCACATCCCTTTCCTATCTCCCCCCACCACCACACAGACACACCAAAAAAAAGCGCCCTGTATAGTTCATTCAATTTATTGTAAACCCAGGATACAGTTTTCACTAGATGTCTTCTAAAATTGCCCATTTCACTGTAAAATGATAGTTGTAGCGACCTAGTTTACAAGGACCCAGAAATTCAACTTAGGCTTGTCCAAATGCACTGAGAGCTTTTAAACCTATTGATTAAAGATGTGAAAATCAGACTGTAATTTTGTTTAAACTGAGATACCAGTCATGAAATACTAAAACTGATGTTTTAGCTGCATTTCACCAAATTTCTTAGCAAATAGTTGAATAGGCTTTTATAAATACAAAAGCATCAAACGTGTACTAAGGTGCCAAAGTGCTTAAATGCTTTGCTGAATTGGATCCTATCTGTTGTTGCTACTGGATTTCAGTTCCAAGGTTAACTAAGTATTATGCACATAAATATGTGCATTTTCTCTTTGAATTGCTGGTGGCAGAAATTTTCCTACACTTTGTAGCCGTCATATCATTCAGGCCTTAGTCTTAAATATTGCTTCCAGTCCATTGCACTAATTAAACTTCCATATCTTTTTATAAAGAAATGAACATTTTTTCATTGGCAGGTAACACTGTTTTTCCATTCAGTCAACAGCCCCATTAAAGAAAATGTTAACTATTGCCAGTTTTTAAACTGCTAAGTTGACTGTCGTTGTATAATTATCCATCTCCTTCCTCACTGTGGCAAAATTCTGTTCCATTTAATTCCTGTAGCACAAAATGTATTGTTGGAAACAATTTTTGTCATTTAACTTGGTTGATTTTAATGGCCATTTATCAGGGTTGGGTTTTTTTAGAAAAAAATAATCATGCACTCCCAGCTGAAAATAGGTTTATTAGCTGATTTAGTCAATATTTTTCATTTGAACATTAAGATCCATTCATTAAGATTAAACATTTTATACATCAAACTCATTAATTAAAATTAAATTTCATACATTTGAAACATTAATGTATTCATGCTATTTTAATTCATATATAAAGACAATCAGCCATTTTATTTTGTTTGAACTTTAAGAGGTCTACCATATAGCATCTAGGGGTTCTTCTCTATTTTATTTAAGCAATGACAATATTTTTCAATATTTGCATAGAGGAATTTACATTCCTCATTCTCACCTAATCCAAAATCTCAATTGTAAAGGAGACCCTGCCCAGAAGTGATGTAGTAGATGACCAGCCATATGTGTTATTGAACTGTTAGCTTAAAAAAGAATCTTTATTAAATGATAGTTTCAATGAAACCATAAAATTGATTTAAGAAGAGTTAATTTACTTCATTTTTCCATATATCCCTGCCAGGTCACATCACGAGAAACTTGCAGATATGTCCAATTTTTGCAGAGACAAAAATGGACATGAGCTGTCACAGGGCTTTAAAAATGAGTTTTAGTTTGGCTTCAGAAACTGAAGTGAACCCCTATATGTCTCTCTAAGAGATAATGGATAAAGAATAAGGGAACCAAAGTTGCATTCTTTGCTCAGCAAACCTTTCCCAGAATCAGGTCCTGGATATTTAGGTTTGACCTTTCAGATCATTCTTAATCCCACATTTCTGTTTACACCTACAGTTTTGAAGGTGCCATCAACGTGTAACTATCTATATCTGAAATGCAAACACTCTTGGGGATACAGATGTCTGTTTATCAAGAGCTTGTCTCGTCTTCCTCACACTCTGGTACTTTGATTGACTTTAATGTCTCACTTACATTAGTGAGACAAGCAGTATTTTACCTAACTTACTCCTTTGATACAGGAACCGATTCTGTTAACGAAAGATTGGTTTCCACTTCTAAGCTTGCATGTGGTTGTTTTTCAGTATCTCTACAACTTTGCAGGCTTCCAAAAGATAGTTTTATGATAATTTTTTTTTAAATTGGCCCCTAATAAGGCACAATAAAAATGACTTAGAGCTGAATTTGCTGGTGGAGAAGCTAAAACCAGCTTCTGTGAGGGATGCTGTAGTGAAAGACATTGTTAACAAAGTTTGGACTCATTAACAGTAGCTTTATCCATCTTATATTATTGTATGGATGGAGGGTCCCATCTGGATAGGACGGGAATGTCTTGGGGATCTCAGTAAGGAAAAACTGGTCCTGGAATGGAAAAGGGTAAGAACCACCAAAGTAGGATTTTAAAGCTTTGTCTATTAAATTGCATTTTGCAAAACAAAAGGGATAGCGATCTACTATAGGGCATATTAGAAGTGAACCCTAAATGTTACAGTCTCATTAACGTCGGCCCAATGTGTCTGATTGTATTACTGCATTATGTAAATCATTTTATTACTTGGCTTCAGTAGGACTACTTATCTTTAAAGTTAAGACATGTTGGTTTGGGTCCAGTGTCTTCAGCATTTTGCCAGATGTAGCCCTGATTAACTTCAGTGGACTTTGACTCAGATTCATCAGTGGTATTTTGCTGAGTGAACAGTTCATAGATTCCTATAGTGGTGGCTCTGATTATTAAATTAACTGTACAGTTCTCATTGTTATGTATTCACTGGCATTAACGTTGATTTAATTATATTTTATCTGGGTATAAGATTATAAAAAGTATAAATTTAAAGTATCATGTTCAGGAAAACCTGTAGTTATGTTTTATTCTAGTGCAAACTGGATGTGGCATGGCTGAATAACCTGGTTTCTTCCTCTTTTTGATTATAAAAAAGGCTCAGGTTGAGGCCAAGAAAGAACATGAAGGTGCAGTTCAACTGCTAGAGGTAAGAAAGCCATCTTTTATTCTTGTTGCTGTTATACCAGTTCCTTTTCTCATTATAGTAGTATAAGACCCTGATTGCTTCTAGCAGACTGTTATGAGTCATGGGTATGTATTCCTCTTCATTTTTAACCATCTGTGCTCTAGAGGATTCAGTTATGATCCAATGGCTAAGGTGCTGAATTGGGAGTCCAGGAACCCTGTGTTCTCTTACTACCCAGAACTTCATATCTCCGTGCCTCAGTTTTGGCATCTATAAACTGGAGATAATGTTACCTTTCTTTGTATACTGCTTTGGCACCTATAACTGAGACGTGCTATTATATACATGTTGTTATTGTTTATTTTCCATCATTCCATTGCAATAGAGTCAGAAGTCAGTTTTCAGATCATAACAGTTAATGGTAATGGTAAGATGACATAACCAGCATGTGTAAATCAAAATCTTTTATTCATCTGTCAAGAGAAAAAATACAGAAATATATGTTTAAAATTTCCTTTTTTAAACTTTAAATCAAGCTTTTTACATATTTAATCATAAATCCTGTAAAATTGTGCCTACCATTCAAGAGGAGGAGAATAGAGGAAAAGGGAAATTTTTTTTTTAAATCTATATTTGCCTCATTAACAACTTATCATAGCAATTATGACCTTTGCACAGGGCATTTCCTAGGTAATAATAAACGACTGGGCTTGTATACCCTGGGTTGAACCTCAGATCTTCAGTTCCTTCAAACTGGTCATTAGTCCATGGGAAAGACCTTGTGATTCAATCATTGACTGCATAAAATACATAGTGGTTTGTTTTTGTGTATAAAACCAACACAACAAATAAAGACTTCCATTAAATTCATCTGGAGCAAGAGAAAGCCCAGAAAGGCTCTCTGCCTGAGAGTGAATTACAGTTTTGTGGTAACTGTGGGACAGTTTATGATCTTGTAAGTAAAGTTTAAATTTAATATGAATCCTATTATATTATTTATTCAACCAGATTAAATGTTCACAGGTTGAAAGAGTCTAGGACACTGTTATGTTCCCCTACTGTGCTGACCTTTTTTACCTTCCAGTCTGATTAATTTGGCATGCAAGATGGCCCATAATGTTATACTGGTCCAAGGCAATAACAACCAAAGGCAGCAGAAATTAGAGCTGGTCGAGAATTTTTCAAAAATACAGTTTTTCATCATAAAATGCCAGTTTGTTGAAACTGAAACTATTTGCAGAAAAGGATCAATTTTGACAGTCTTCTAGTTTTGAAAAAAGTTTTTTTTTGGGGGGGGAGGGGAGGGGGGAGTGTTGAAATTGTTCTAATTTAAAATTTTGGTTTTTTTTTCTGTTCTAAACAGTTTATTTTAAAATTTAAGATAATTATAGTGTTAAAAAAATCTGACAAAATCCAAATCCAAATGAAACATTTCAATTGATCTGAACTAAAAAAACTGAATTGTTTGGATGTAAAACATTTCAAGATTTTGATATTTTGTCCTAATTCAGAATGAGAAAAACTTTTCAAAACTCAAAAAATTTCCCAGGATGGGAAAACAGTTTCCCACTCAGCTCTAGAAGAAGCGTAGTCTGCTAAGGTGGTGTTAAAACATCATTGAAGTCAATGGTTGATGTTTGAAAGTATAGGACACCTTCTGTAAAATCAGTTAAGTGACCTCAACTCTCATTGACTTCCCTAACAGTCAAAGGTGCTCAGGACTTCATAAGTTCTGGCCCATAGTAGCTGAGAGGATTGTGGAGATCTATATTATTAATATACTTGGGTACTATGAATAAGTCCCTGAGATGAGCAATATCTCTCAATTAATTTCAGTACTGGTCACTACATAGTCTGGTTTTCTTTTAGCTTCCTATTGAGTTACTTGTGGTACTTGGATGGGTAACATATATAAGATATGTGAAATAGCAAAATGGCATTTTAATTATAGCCAAATTTCTTTTAATGGTTCTTCAGTTCTATTTCATACATAATAGGTTGCCAGTGATGATTAACAAACTGTTCCTTTCTGCCTGAGACAAATATCACATAAGTAACTATGAATTAATAACCACTCAATAATATATAAACTTGTCAGAAAAGTATGATACCCATAAATAGGCTGGCTGCAGGTATTTGGTAAAAAATGTCTTGGCACTGTGTTTTGGGAAAAAAGATAGGTTATTGTCTTACCTCTCTTCTGTGTGTGCAACTATATCTTCCATTCAAGAACCCACCACCCATGTGTTGAGAGAAGACAGAACTTTTTGGTGTTGCGGTCCTCTCTAGAAGAAGATTCTGTTTAATTAGTTTATTTCTGTATTATTCCCTTTAAAAATGTGCATTTCTCCCCAGGAAAAGCTTTTCTTGTATACCTGCATTATTATCATATAAATTAAAATTGATTTTTAAATAAAATAATTGAGTGCCTTCTGGAAATTATATGATACAAGGGGAAATAAGTGGAAACAAAGCAGACAAGTGATAAATTGATGTCCTGAAAAAAGTCAATCAAAATTCCTGTTTATCTGATTTGTCTACTACCTCTGATTTGCATAACCCCATCAAATAAAGTTTCTTGGCCTTTTGTTTTGAATTTCACTATTCATTTTACCGTTGTGTTTCTTTAACCTGCCTTTTGAGATTCAGGATCAGCAGCAGTATTGATTTCTGAAATGAACTACAGTGTGATTTGCATTAATGCATGGTTTTTTATATGTGGTAACTGTTTCTCAATATATTTTGTTCTGAAATGTTAAAAAAAAGTGTTCAAAACTGTATTTTATTTCTTTATTTATTTCACATCTCTTTGTTTACTGTGTCTTGTTTGGAATTTATTGCTTTGCACTTCACCCAGAACACCTTGGACAGCATGCAGGTATTTTAGGGCATAAATTGTCCCTTCCCCATCCTTACTCCCTTCTGTTCCAAATGTATGTGATAGTCCTGCCTTTCCTTGCATGGAATACATGATAGAACCATTGTTATGCAAGCATGCTTGGCACTGCTATTGTTAGAACCTAGGAGGAAGCAAGTCAAATGACTAAAACCAGCAGCTCTTTCTGCAAGAGGTTAGCCGTTAAATATGGTGGCATGATTAAAGAATAGCAGCTCAGATACCAAACTTGAAGTGATGCTCTTATGAGTATGCTCAGTAAGAATGGTTCAGTGATTTATACAAAGTTGTGACTGTCACACTGCATGGATTGTGTCTGAATTCAGATTGCCCTCTGTTAATGGACATTAAAAGACATTTTACAGTGCAGTACTTTTAAGAATGTGTTCACTTGTGGCTAAATTATTCAGCCACTCCCCAAAAGTTACTGCTGCTACATGAAAAAGTAAAAGCTACACAATGATATCTTGATAGCAGAGAACGTGATTTCATAACTAGCCTGAATTCAAACTGTCCACCTGGAAAGTTGCTCATCTAGTCTTGTGTGCCTTGTGCAAACAGTAGCTGCCTTCTAATAGAAAAGGTCTGCTTCATTCTAGATTGTAGAAACCATTTTAGACTTTAGAAGCAACACTGTTCATTATAAATAATGGTTTTATAAGAAGTTTTGAAAGTCAAGAAGTGAAATAGATTCAAGCCAGGCGGCAGTGGAAAATTGCTTCCTCATAAAAACACTGTACAGTTGTGCACAATAAGTGGTCTCTAATTTAGGGAAACCCGGGAGCAGTATCTGGCTGGATTGATAGAGCTATGCAGTGGAGTGTAAAATTCACAAGTGGTGCTTAGGTCTTATGCTGCCTCTCTGCACAGGGATAATTTGATGTGAGAACAAAAACAATGAGATGCCCAGCGGCATGTGTTAATGTGGAGTCAGCAACTTTATTAAACTCTTAACCAATGAGGAAGCAGTGCTTGAGATAATCCAGACGGGTTGTTCCAGTGTGGAATTCAAATAGGTTTGAATAGTCCTATTCTCTAGAAACATGAGGGTGGGCATAAGGGCCGCCCCCCTCTTCACATCCCAGCTTGCCTAGGGATCCTGGCAGGAAGCCAGAAACCCAACTCGTTCCCCTCCTCCTCACCAGAAGTGGAGAGGGATGAAGTGGGAAATCCCTTGACATGCAAGACATAGCAGTGACCATGTTGTGTCTGGGGTCCATCCCCAGGAAGCCCACTGGATTAACAAGGACCTCACATCAGACTTCTTTTCTTTTTAAACCTATCAACCACACGGGAACCTACCAAAGTTGCAACAAATGTAATTTTGTAAACCCCAAAGCTGGACCTCTGGAATGTTGGATGGGAGATGGAAAAAACTCACACCCAGCCATTTGCCTGTTTTGCCATATGGGAAAAATCCCTCCAAATAAAATTTTGCAATCAGCATACCCTGGCATCATAGGAGATCCATTCTTGATAAGGGTGGAAATGCATGGGGCTGGAACAAAACCAAAATGATCCAGCCTCTGCAGGTAGGAGGCAATCATTGTCTCATCCTCACCCAGGGTGTCCAATGGCAGCTAGAACAGGCAGGACAGGCTCAGGGCCTGAGAACCCAATTTTCCCCCGACCCCCAGATATTGAAGGCTGGCACATGTCTCTGTTGCTCCCAGACCCACAATTTACACACACCCCCTGCAATGCTTTTCAGCAGTACATCTAACTCAGTGATCTCCATCCCACTTACACAATGATTGAGCAAACACAGACTTTACTGTCAAAGTTTTTTAAACTAAATATTTGCTTGAATTGGAGATTTTCTGTTTGTTGAATCTGATTCAACCCTGACTTTACGTTTGGGCTCCTGTCCCATTTATTATTTCACGTTTTCTGGGCTGAGCAATGTACATGGGGTTTTCTTGTAACTCACATTTGTGAACTGAACTACACAAATAATTTCATACCTTGCTGCACTAAAAGTGGTGAACCAAGTCCCATTGAAATTAGTAGAAAGATTCTCACTGAATTCAGTGAGAGATGGATCAAGCCCATGGATGAAATTCTCCATGCCAAGGGCAAGTTTAGTGCTTATGCACATCCTCTATGCAGGATGATGGCTGTCCCATGTATGTAAATCCTAATGTATCAAGATAAAACTATAAAAGTGTAAAATGGGCAGTCTACATTTCCTGAAAGCTGTCAGTGGTATGACATTGTGTAACTCTCTACACCTGATCAGTTTCTTTAATCCAACAAAAACTAGAGCAGAATATACGAAACTAATGTTGAAGCTGATGGAAGGTGTTTGTTGCCATATACCATAGGAATATCTTTAAACATAAATTTTCACACAGAGCAAACTTGAAATCAGAACACTTTATGCATTTGTGCCAAAAGCAATTTGCTTTTCTTGTGATGTCCGTATTTCCCTTGCTATATGCATTATCGGTTTTCTCCATCACACTTTAGCTTCTGTTTTATCCTCCAGTGGACTCATGATTCTTTGTTTCTGATGTTCACATTTTATTGGATATCTACACTTTTTGAGATTTAAATGTACTTCAACTTTTGTTGCTTATTAATCACTACTTAAATATTCCTTGCATATTATATATAATTGGTATTGTCGATGTAAAAATAAAATCAATATGTATATATGAATCAGGGTGCTATACACCTTGATTTATGAATCCAGAGTCTTCCAGGTTATCTCAGAAATGCACCTGATGTCTGAGTACTTGAAAAGCGAGTACGGGATCACTTTTCCATGTGATTCTCCAGTACAGCAGAAAATAAGATAAAAGTCTTGTGGCCAAATAGATCCTAGGTACACTTTTCCTATCTTTGATACATAAGATCATCTGCATTTACGCTTGTGAAATGAATTCAAGAGCCAACTGTTTCATATGGCAGCTGAGAAAGATCTTCCAGACTTGTTGTAAACTGCCCACTTTTGACCAAATTCTGCCTTAATTTTAAGGTCTAAAACTGGATTTTCAAGAGTTCAGTTCCAATTTAGATACCTAAATCAAGTGGCCAGATTTTCAAAAGTGCTCAGGACCCCGCAGCACCCTTGTTTGTCAAAAGTAATCTTCCAAACTGTAAATATGTACTATGAAAATCAAGGTAAGAGTTGAAAGAACTCTCAGAAATCACAACACTGGATTTTTATTTCTTCATGTTGTTAATCCCCATTTCCTTACTGACAAATCTCTGCTGCTGTGATCTCTTTTCCTGACAACTTTGTAAAATGTGAAGCTCTTGAAAGATGAAAAGTGCTATATAAAGAACTAAAAAAGCTCTTATTGAAGCATGCTATACTGCCCCCACTTCTTGTAAGGTTTCAGAGCCAAGACTCCAGAAGTTTATGATCCTGCAGGTGGCTCTTATTTAACAGAAGATAAAAAACAGTGTAAACAGTGATGTATCAATATGGAATATGGCTAATAGATCTATCTATAGCTTTTATTAGGGTTTTTTATATGACAGATCACGTCACAGATAAATTAGGTCTTCATAGCAAGGTCCCTAAAGGATTTCAAGAGACTTTGGCTTTTCTCCCTTCTCTGGTACAGAATTCTTTGCTTTTGCTTCTTTCCTTCTCCTCGTCACCTGTTCATTTTGTTATGATGGGAAAGTTTTCTCCAAAAGGAGTGTCTTGCAGCACCCTTTGAAGGTGGCAAGACTGTGGTGTATGGAAGTGCATTCCACAGTCAATTGCCCTCATTGCAGAGCTATTAGTCATTGACTTCCTCATGATGTTGTGAACTATGTTGTCCCAGAGGAGCACAGCTGTCTTGCTGTGAATGGTGGATGGAATCTAGTCTTAGATGTAGCTCAATCCTGACCTGTTGTTGGCTCTGATGATCAGGACAAAAGCCTATCAATAACAGCAGATCAGGAGTGAGTGAGAGATCCATGCATAGGTACAAGGTGAGATCACATTCTACACAGGCTGGAACATCAAAGTGGATGCTATGTTTGGATCCAAAAAAAAGTGAGTCTCAGTCCCCTCCTAACAGTAGGAGATGAAGTTTTTTAGCAAGCCATTTTTCTCACTGATGCCAGTTGGTCTTTTAAGCTAAATGCTGTTTGGAATAGGATCCTGAGGGTTCTCATCAATTTGAAGAACGGGAGACACGGGACATAGTGAGCCTGGCTAGTTCTTCAAAGAATTTCTTCAAGTTTCCCCAGACGGTGTGTGAGCCAACTACTCTTTAGCCAGGAGCTGCTCTCTCCTAGGCATGGTGACATCCTCATGAGGGTGTTGATTGCTACCGGATGTTATCAATGTATTGTGGGCAGTTGAATCTATGGTGTCTCACCACCTCTTCCAGGAAGTCTCATTTCTATATTGAAGAGAACAGTGGCAAAATAGCTCCCAAAGGGTCACCATAAGCAAGGGCACCTGAGAAGGTGGAGCACTTGCTTGATGGCATGTGATGTTGGAATGTGGTTGTCAAGACTTTCTCAATAAGATGGAAATTGGAAGTGAGCAGAAGGGTAGTAATCGGGCAGATTGTGATTTGGGGGGGCAGACTATTACTTTTTTTTACAGGGAGACTGTCATGTTTACTTGTCTGAAGAAAGTGTGGTTTCTGTTACCAATGGACATAATTATAAAAATTTAAATATTTCTGTGTAATCTTTTGATACTATTTTGTCGCAGCATTTGTTTTGTACCCCCAGAAACATTCCTGACTTGCACATTTCACAAATACCTTTTCAAACAATTGTAGATGATCCTTTCATTTCAGTAAGAACTCCATGACTTTTGCAATTCAGCAGCCTCTTCTGAGCCATTTTTTTGAGCTTTGGAAAGGCAAGAGCATTAACTTTAAATCAGATGATTAGAAATGAAGTCTTCATCACTTCTCAACATGCATCAAAAACCAGTAAATAACATCAAATATTTACAAGAGTATTTTACTATATTCATATTTGTTAGCAGATTACCAGTGTGTTATTTAAAGCATTTTTGGTGGTTGTAATGAACATCATTTTTACATAAATCTGCTCATAGATTGTCCTGTTCAAAATATTACATCTAATATTATAGTGACATGAAGAGTGCCAGTTATTTAGCTCTGTTTAAGTAATGAGTCAGAGATGATCACTGTTCAGCCAGATTTGCTTTTGTAAATTATCTGAAGGTCTGTTTTGATCTCTGTAGACATTATTTTGGTAGGAGAAATTCACCCCTATGTAAAAAATCAGTGTAATGTCTGTGCAGTGCTGAAATCTCCCTTAAATCCTCATAAGAGGTCTTAAATGGGACGTAAGTGATGTATGGCTCTTGGGCTGAGCCCTTGCACAGACCTGAGTTTCATCTTTAGCTATTAATAGCTAAGCAACCAATTTTTTAATATTCAAAACCAAGCACGTACCCGGGCTTGCCAACTCTCGGTTTTATTGCAAGTTTCATGAAATTTTTTTACCCTTAGAGCATCAGATCTGTGATTGTATCAGAATCTCATCTTTCATTAAAAAAAAAAAAAAAAAAAAAAAAAGCTTCTAGCCCCTCCAGGCAGCTGAGAAAAAGTTGAAAATGTGAACGCTAATGGCTCAAAACCCAAATAAAAAGAACCCCATGTTTATTCCTTTATTTTTAAACCTCATGATTTTTCAGGGACTGGCTTTTGCTTGCAGCACTATACTGGAAATCTTCAGGGTATTTCTTGCATGAAGAGTTGATGACTGATCCTAACGCTCTCCATTGGAAAGACTGGGATTCTAGACACCTAAAGCCTTTTACTGCTGTTGCCCATTTAATTTTCTTCTTAAATTGCACGCCGGAGTCGCATTGCCAGTTTTCAACTAATTGCTAATAAAGGGACAAATAGCAAAGGCTCATGGGTGGGTAGTCTACGCCAACAATAGAAGAATGAAGAATAAAAACAACTTGGTTTAGAACTCTTCACACTGTCTCTATCTTTTCAAATTATTATCTCTTACTCCATTTAGGGTAGTCACATCAGCCAAAAGCTTTCATATGTCTGTAGCAAAACTAAATCAATTTGCATTTTATGAATTTGAAGAGATTAATGATATGCTCAGAATTGCTTGTATTTTTAGAAATATTTTATTACTGAGAAAATAATATTCCATTCTATACCAGGAAACTGGGACATTTTAATGCATGTTTTCTTCTAGGGGTGTGTATGGAGAAACTACTGAGCATTTTAAATAACTGAGACTCATCATCAGTAGGGCACTGGAATGAATTCCATCATTAGCTTTGCCATGAGTCATATAATTGTTTGGTGCCCATAGTGAGGCATATGGATGTACGGCAGCTATGGTTTTCATGTAGAAACTTGTAGCCATTCAACTGTCTTCCTCATGCCCCATATGAAAAGTTTCAAAAAAAATATTTTTTTCAAAAAAAAAAAAAAAAAAATAAGTTCAAGCAATAACAATTGAATGGGGTGAAAAATGGATCTAATTCCTATCCAGTTTGCATTCACCAATCTGGCTGGTTTACTAGAGCTATAGAGGGGAAGGAGGTTAAATGGGAGAAAAAGAACTTTGATACATGATATCAAATTAGATTAGGAAATAATTGTAACATAATTTCTGCTGTGTCACAGCCTGATGCCTCAGAATGTTTGTGTTACTCTCAAGCGTATGAATAATGCCCTGTTGGCTGGTATCTGACTACTGGACAGTTTGACACATCTAATTGTGTACATTAATTTTGAAATAGAATTCAGCCAATAGGTAGGCCAATGTTCTGCATAAACCATCACTGCTTTTCTTAAACATGAACATTTCAATTAAGGAAGCTGTGACTTAATGTCTAGGAATGGGCAAACTACAACAAGAGAGCCAGGATTTGGGATTGGTTTGGAGAAGCTTCGAGAAACTGTTTTGCTTTTCTAAATCAGAAACATTTTGGCTGAAAAATTTGTTAAGAACAAACTTTATCTTGCAAAGTTTCTAGCTATGTCATTCCTGGTCCTACCTGGAAACTCTGGAGAACAAGTTTTCTCTTGGTTGGAAATTGCGATGAAAAAAATATTAACCTGAATATTATAGACTCCCAAGGGGTTTGACTCTAACTACAGAAAAAGGTTTCAAGGGAGGAAAAGAGGGATAAAGGATTTCCTTATAGATCCAAACTGGTTTGCCCATCCCTGCTTCTTGATACTCTCTGAAGGTCTGGTCTTACAACAGCTCTCTGTGATCCCATCCAGATGCATCTCTTATGTCTTGGTTGTGCAGGCCAAAGTACGAGAGTTAGAGGAGAAATGTCGGACGCAGAGCGAACAGTTTAACCTCCTCTCCAAGGAACTGGAGAAGTTTCGGCAGCAAGCTGGAAAGATTGATCTGTTGAGCAGTAGCTCAGTGGCATCCTCAGATGTCCCTGGCTCCCCTAGTAAATCCTTGTCCCAGTTAATGAATGGAATAGCCACCTCCATAGGCAAAGGTAAGAACTGGTACTTTTTTTTGAATGAATTTGCTGAATTTAAGAGTCTAATTTAATTGTCATATGAACAAACCCCATTTATGACAATGGGATTTGCTTGTATGTGTTTGAGAGCAGAATTTGGACTTGATTCAGCTCCATTTCCCTGGGACAATTTCTGAGTAGCTTTCTGACTTCATTGGAGTAAAAACTTGGCCCAACAATCATTCCTCATTCTTCATTATATTCTTCTGATTAGTTGTTTGCTTATTGCTGCTTATGCATCAACAGTTTTCAAAGACTGAGGCATGAGGTTATCTGAGGATACCTGGAAGGGGTCCAAAATGTAAATTCCACCCAGCTGCCTGACTGTTAGTGCTGAAGAGCGTGATGATTATGTGAACAGTGTCTAGCACAACAGATTCTTGGTCTTCAGATAGATCCTCTAGATGCTGTGGCAATGGGAATAATAAATAACTAAACGTAATACCTAAGCAGTGCCATTTGTTCTCTGTCTTGTGCTCACTTTCTTCCTATCCCTTATTTATTTATTTAACTTTAAGGCTAGCCTGCAATTAACTTAACAGGCCAGATTGCCAGCAGATGTAAATCCACGTAGCTTCATTGAAATTAATGGAATTACACCAATTTATACCAACAGAAAATCTGTCCCTAAACCTCTCCTGACTTAACTTTGTGGATTTTGTCAAAAGAAAAAACACATAACTTATAGGAAAAAAGAGTCTGTCAGTGGAGGCATTTTCCATGATGCAAGAAAGTAAACAGTTAAAAAGGAGGAGGAGCAAAGCAAATCAACTCTGTACCATTGGTTCATTAACTTTTGGGGACTGTTAACACCCTAAACTGTAATGTTCTTTCGGCGTCACTGTAAGAGACTTGCATAGTAATGGATGCTCACAGCTGCAGCATTGCTCTGAGACAATTTTTCATTGCTTTATCAGGCTTTTAGGATTCCTGTACAATTGCTTAAATATGAAGAGAAGCTGGAAAAGTAAAATAGATTTGGGCTTTGTATTTCATCTTCCTGAGCTTCTAAGAAGGGCTGAGGAGGGAGAACCCATTTTTTGTATTTCCAGGAAAAGTACTGTGATTCACAAATCATTTTCCTACCATTGCAGATGAGCTGCTATTTTTATCAAATGCTGACAAACTTGATGTGAAGCCAAATCAAATGGAACAAGACAACTTTCTTTCAGTTCATTTCAGTGGTTTCTTTAGAGATTGTGGGACTTTGTGATTTTTTCTTTAACACAGAAGAAAGGTGTTTGAAATCTCTCTCATTGTAATGCATAATGGTTTATAGACTTATGTATGTCTAGAACATTCCTACCAAACAGGGTGAATTAGAAGGAAAATTCAAAATCTTTGTAAATAGGCCCCAAATTTTCCAATAAGTGTTTAAACTTTTGGGGGCCTAAGTCAAACTCTCTCAACTTCTTGATGTTTGCTGATCATTAATTAAATGGTTAAGAACAATGTGTCTTCAAATAAAAGCCTTGAAAATATAACATGGTTCTCTTTTCAGTCATTAAAAGCCCTATCCTGCAAAAGTTTGAGTCTACTCAAGTGAACAACAGTGAAACTTAAATTTGACCAGTACTCATATCTGGTGTATATTTATTGCTATCAATAAGTTGTGTTGAGTATTGATTTGGTCCATAATATTTAAGCAAGCAGGAAACATTTTTAATTGTTGAAGCCATCCAGTTCACATTAATAGTGCTGTCTTATCAAGCTCTCAGAATTAGGGGCAAAATTTTTTTATTGTTGCCTGGGTAGGAGAGGACATGTGGGTGGCTTTCAAAACAGAGCAAATGTTGTTCCAGAATCTCCTCTAGTAACACCTCAGTCTGGTACAGTTCCTGTGGCGTGCACAGCAAGGGATAGCAAGTTTAAGGACTGTCCACTCAACCCACATCTGTTGCCTAAGAAGAACTCACAGTGCATTGGCTATAACAAAGCCCAGGAAAATCGAATAGACATGAGCCTCAGAAACGGTTTCCTTTCACTATATTGAAGAAATTGGAGCAATTATTTGTAAACTAGACGACAAATCTGGTGCGGCAAACATATTAACAATGAATGGAAGGAGCCAAATTAGCTGCAGGTTTCTGAAAAGGGATCATTATTCTATTAAATATATCAGAAAAATTCCAAGAATAAAAGATGTGTCCCTTGCTGGCGTGAAGATTGCTGCAATCAAGGCTGGTTGTAATAAATTTTTCGTACAGTCTTGTATATTTCCCTGCAGTCAATGTGCTCATGCTGTAAAATTAAAGTGGTGCAGAAAGAATAAATCCATCTGGGCCAAGGCAAACACACAAAAAAATCTTGTAACCGTGTCATTTTGGAGGTCATCCTCCTCTGCCATACAGTGGAGGATTCCTGGTGGCACATAACGGGGAAGCGTTCACTTCAAGAGCAAAACACCATGCAATTGGAGAGGAGCTGCGACCTCGCTTGTCACTAGGACTTGAAAATTAGAGCATGGACTAGTTGTATGAAAAAGAAGAGGATAGAGGAGGGCTCAGAAATCTGATTGTCAGCATTGCCCCAAATTGTATGTTGTGATTTTGCTACAGCTGCTGCTGCTTCAGATATTATTAGGCCCAGCTTGCTATTTCCTGCTTGCTTTCATGTGGCTCCAGAGGAGTAATATTATAGGTCAAGGAAAACACAGTGCAGCATTTATATTCCACTTCTATCAATCCCCCCTTGTAGCCCTGGGTAGCCCTTTTTAAAAAACGTATTTCACTCAGCCTTTAGGGCTTGATCCTGAGAATACTAAATAGTCCTACTAAGAATAACCTGAAAATACCAGATACTCCTAGTTCACTAGAAATTCATGTTGTTTGGTGTCTTGCAGGATCGGGTCTCTTACTCCTTTAACAGCATGGTTTATTTTATCTTTTACTGGCATCATTTTTATAATCAGAAAAAAATGTTCAAAGTGTCTCCAGAATTTTCTTTTTTCCTTAATGTGCTTCCTGCATTTTTTAGAAACTTTTTAGTGATTGTGTTTGTGACTTAGAATATGGGTTGTGGAACCAGAAACCGCAGTTGTAATCTCTGATGTACCGTGTAGCACTGGGCAGGACACTTAGCCGTCATGGTTACCTGTTTTGAAGAATGTAGATGGTAGGACTTAGTTCTTTTTTCCACTTCTCTGTCCGTGCAAAGATTTTAAATTAGATATATGTTTTCACTTGGGTCCCTTATTGTAAATAAGATTCTGGACCAGTAGTGCCTAGCTATCTCCCTATAGGAAATTGAGGATTAATTAGTTAAAATTTTTTCATGTAAACCAAACTAAATATCAATTCTTCTTGCCAATAAATAAACAGTATTTACTAGCAGTCTTGTTTTTTTCTTTTCCACGCCAACAAGAAACATGATCTCAGCATGTGTCAAACCACTAGTTATCTCATATATTATCTCCTTTGCTTTTTCAGCTAGTTGGCAAGGGTAGGGATGTGATTCCTGTTTGTTTGCTCCTTGACTCCAGTCTTTAAATATCTTCATGTTCCATATAATTGTCCATTAGATATTTTGAGGGACTTTTAATCCACAGAACAGGTACAGAAAGGGAAATAGCAGTGGATGCTTCCTCCATGGCACCCTTCTTCAGCCCCTCTCTAGAGGGTTGCCATTAACAGGAGTCAGATGGTAGTTCACACTCTGTGACCCATTCAGCATGTGGTGCCTTTGCTGTGACTTCCAGCCCGATTGCCACGTTTTACCAATTGTTGTGTTTTTCTTTATGGTTAGGTAATGAAAGCCCCTCTGGAAGTCATTGTGTGATTTCAGAGTTTATACGACCCCTGCAGATATCCGGTGACAAACCAGAACAATTGTCCGTCAAACCTACTTTTCTATCCAGGTCAAGATCCGGCAGCCCAAGATGCAGATTTGATTCAGACGTGAGTCTTTTTAAATTTATGATATTGGTAATGTGTATGGTAGGCCAGTGCCTTCCTTCTTCAATGGGATGGGGTACTGCACCTCAATTGAACCACACTTCTGAAGAGTCAAGGGTGGGATTTTCAAAAGCACCCAAATAATTTGATAGCACAGATAATAGGATTATTGTGCTTTTAAATCACTTAGCTGCATTTGAAAATCCTACCTAAGAAATCTCAGCTGGAATAGTCTACGGAGCCTAAACAAGTTAGATGCCAAAATCCCATTTACTCAATTAGAGTGTTGGGTGCCTAAACCCCTTAGGTGTTTTTTGAAAAATCCCCCTCCTTGAAAGCTGTCTTAAGCAGTGTTTTAAACTAGACTACTATTTTGTATTGAGCCACATATATCTGTGGGGTGAAATTCAACTATCTTTATTTTTATCTTTCTTTGCTGAATCTCTGCATTCTTGTCCTTTGCTTCATTTGCTTATTTAGTCCTTTTGAAATGTATTACATTTTAGCCAGTTTTTTAATGCCTGTTAGCTTGATTGATACAAGTTCTCTATTTACAGGATAGATAACCTATCTGTAAGAGCGCTATTCCACCTAATGCCCTGCCAGAGTGCCTACACTCTGTTCTAGGAGTGAGAAGTGGATCATTTTCTTGGATCTGTTCTTTGCTTGGTTTTCATGATATAGAAATCTACTCATTTTAACTGGAGTGATATTACCATCTGGATTAGTTTCTAGCGTACCAATCTTAGCTGAATTTGAGCCTTTAACCTGGAGGATTGGAACACCAATCTCTTCAGGCATCCAGCTTCCTACCATAGCTGCATTTATTTGCATTTTTAGAAAAATTCAGCAGAGATCCTCACAATATTTTATTATTACTAGTCTTCGCATATCTCAGGAATAACAGGAAATTAATGAAACACCATTCAAGTTCTTTTCCTTCATTTTATCATATGCCCAGTCTGTTACCTAAATACAAAACTCCTGTAGACATGAATCATGATGAAAACCAATAGCCTCTTATAGAAACGTTATAGGGTTTTATAAAAATACTCTAAAATTCCAATCAAATTCAATAGAAAGTAAAATCTTGTCTATGGGTTTCCTTCACTAGCCTATAGAATTCTCATTATCTATTAAAAAGGTATATGGGAAGAGTTTTTTAAAAAATCTATTAAAAGGCTATTATTATTTTCAGCTGTCTCTCCCTGAGATTGGTTTAACTGAATTGCTCATTGTTTACCTTTCTAAGTGTGATTATATGGTGCCTACGTACCTCTCACATACACACGTGAATTTAGTTACAGACCAAGGTACCATATTCAGTAGCAAGGAGGAAAGTATATAAATTGCACCTTAAGGAACTCAGCCGTTAAAATATAAAATCTGAGGGTGGTACTTGCCATTTTAATGTCCGATACAGTCCATTCACAGACATCCCTGCCATTTCCATGATCGTTAGTAAGATGATTGGCTCTGCTCTTAGGATAAACATTATGTGCTCAGTTGTGAGGCCAGCTGCATACATCCATGCAGGAAGTCAGGGAACATAAGGAGTCTCCCTGCGCAACTGTACAGCTACCCACGTCTCCAGTGCCAACTGCTACTCCGGTTTCCACATGGTGGGCAGAGAGTAGGCAGGCAAGCGTAGGGAGTATCTAGAGTCTTGATAGTATCCACCCAAGACACCGGTCCATGCACCAGAGCCAGCACAGAGGGGAAAGTTACTTACAGCAGCCTTTTTGCTGGAGGACATTGTTTCATAACTGGAGCTCGGGGACAGCAGGAACTAGATTTTGATTCCGAGTCACAATCTGGTGCTTGCCTGTCTCCTGGATTACAGCTTTACCATCCAGCCTAACTTGGTACCTCTGTTTTAGGAAGAAGTTACTCTCTCAGTCCTCCTAAGATGTGTGGCAAATTGTAAAACACAAGACAGTGAGAAATGTATCCCTCCTTTACAAATTCTGAGCAGCATAAAGCAGGAGAGACAGAGCTTTTATTATTTCAGCACACTGAATTTCGAGAATGTATCTAATGCAGATCCAGAATACATGGGCCCTGTTTGTGTTGACTCAGCAACACAGTTTAATCAGTAAGTTTTCTACTCATTAACTCATGGTGGAATCAATATTAGGGCTTTGCTGTATTGTGCTGAATTAAGCATTATGGTGAATTCCAAGCTACTGTGTTGTTTCACTGCGTTAATGGAGAGAATGCAATTCAGCAGATGGGGACTGGTTTAGGATAGTTGTATTGGTGTGATTCTTAGCATTTCTAAATATGTGTTTTTAGCAAACATTAGTCATAATTTTAATTTGCCTGCAGTTACAAGTCAATAGTATCTAAGGTACCACAGTTATTTTATGTTCTAATGATAGATACTTTTATGGGCTACCTAAATGTTCACATTTTAATGGCAACTCATATTGTACATAACACTGGGTAAATCATTTACAATAAGTCACCTTGTGACTGACTCGCTAAAGTTTTAATTAAAATAGCACAGTTTGGATAAATTACTATCAAGTATTAGAATACATATTTCTAAATCAAATGAACTTTTGCAAGACTGTTTCTGACTTTGTTTCATATCCTATGGTGTGTTTATATCTGTTGTATGTACTCAGACTAGCTTATATATCCCATCAGGATAACAATGGGTACAATAGTATGAAATCCTTTTTTTTTTTTTCCCCAATATTTTACAGATGGATAATGAACGGAATTCCAATACCTCAAAGCAAAGATACTCTGGGAAAGTCCATCTTTGCATCGCCCGCTATAGGTAACATAAAGATCTGGGGGGCGAAGGGGGTTTCCACTCTTTTCACAGATGTAACTATTGTCCAGGCCCTAGTCCTGTTCATACTCAATCCTAAGTAAAGAGGCTTTTCACAGTGGAGTTCTGCCAGGAAAATGCAGGGAATTCTAGCCACCTCATACCCATTTCCTCAGCTACAGAGCCACTTTCACAACCTTGGTGAAGGCTGTGCCCCACCTTCCACGCAAATGGGTTTGGCTGGTGGATTTACATCCACAAAAGCCCTTCCCACATTCACCCCCAACCATTTTAAGGACAACAGTGGATGGCGCTCCCCTATGCAAACACAAAACACAACTGTATGGTTCACAAAAAGTGCAGGGTTTCTTCATCCTACTCTCAACTCCTTTGCAAAATGGGACCATGCTTTTTTTTTTTTTTTGCCTTTTGATTTGCACATGCTGCAGACAGATGGGAGCAGGGTTTGTGCCCAAGTCGTTCTCTGAACAGCTGACCTGGGAATGGGAAGTTAAAAAAAAGCAACAATATTTGTCAGAAGGGATCCTTCTAATCAGTGTCTTTCTAAGTATATAAATAAGTCCAAATCAGCAAAGTTAATAGGTTTTCCCTGGGTAGTTTGAGAATATAAATTATAACATTCTAAATTAATCCAGGCTTCATGACTGACCCTTACAGAAAGGCTTTGCATAGAGACTCGAATCTAATCTTATATACGTTCTTTCTCTGCTTCAGCTTCCTTCCTTCTGCAAATTAGAATGTACACCTGGAATCTTCAGGGCCAGCAGCGCACCTGTACCAGAAATGACTTATCTAGATGGCAAGGGAATTCTTGTGAAAGTGTGACCTGTCTGTTGACTGATCTGGGTGTGTTGAGCCTGCTGGTACTCCCTGAGTTGGCAAATCTCAAAATCAAAGTGGTTTAATGCTAAATTTAAGTCTAAATTTCCCTAGTGCAAACCTGGCTAATAAAGACAGGATTCGTGCCAACCCCTGTTCCAATAGAGTGTACTGTTCAATGCACGGCCGAGTTTGGAGATGACAGTGCAGAGCCCAGAGGAAGGCAGAGCCCTTGCTGAGCTCAAATTAAACTTACTTTCTCTAGAGAAACATGGTTTTATTTCTGCAACATACACTATAAAGCTCACCCAACTGAAGAGAGTTCCTAAATAAACCAGCAGGAAACTAAAAGATGATGAATTGATCAGTTAAATGTCTTAAAAATCAACTTCAGAGAGCTGCAAATATCTATCATACTTAAGGAAATAGATGAAGATTGCTTTTTTTGTAGACTTTAGAAATAGCAAACAAATCCAGATCTATTATTATAGGCAACAGAGCACTTTCCATCATGATAGATTTGAAATAATGCACTTTCCATTGGCTTTTAATGTCAGAGCACGTCTAACAGGGCAGGTTCAAAATATCCAGAACATTTAATTTCAATGCAGACAACTTAAAAAAAAAAAAAAAAAAAAAAAAAAAAAAAGAGGAAAAAAAAGAGGGAAAAAACCCAGAAATGTTGTTTGTTGTAAATGGCAAAAATAAACATTTCCAAGAACCTCAGAGGCAGCATGGTGTTGTAGTTGGAGCAGGGGAACTAGGAATCCTGGTCATGGTTTTGACACCTGCTCACTTCATGCTTTAGCCAGGCCCCAGAATCCCCCTGGCCCTTACTTTCCATATATGTGTAAAGGGAGATGATACTGGCCTACCTCATCAGAGAACTCCTCTATCAATGCATGCAAAATGCTTTCCAGATGCACCAATAGAAAGTGCAGAAATCCAGCACATGGCCTACATGTTTCTTGGTTCCATGGTGCTTTTTAGTGGCCCTGTCTGCACAGTGGTTAATTTCCACTCGTGTAGTGTTTTATTTATTATACAGCATCCTGTGTCTCTTAGTTGCTTGTCATGGTGATGTTTTTCTTATAGATCAAATTCTTTTCTATTTTTCAAAAACTGATCCATTAAATGATGCACACAAGCTTACTTGCAGTGCGAGGAGACTATTTCAAGGCAGTTAACACACCAGTGGGCTTAAACAAGACAAAACGGAATAACTCAACAGCTACAAAAGCAAGATCAGTAAATGCTTCCGATGCAATTACAGACACAAGTTTACTTGCTGTCTGAGGATTTCGCTACAAGCACATCAAAATGTCTTCATTGGTACTGTTAGTGCTACACACACAGACATTCATGATATCTGCAGGGATTGAGCTCAGCTACCCCTGTGGCAAAGCAAGGCAGTGCTGGAAGTGGAAGGAGTTATCAAAGGGGAATTATTTTATTTATTCATACAGATGCATACCAGGATGGGTTTAAGACCTAATGTGAAGCCCCCATTGAAAGATATCTGTTGACTTCAATAGGCTTTGTCTTGGGCATTTAATGTTCCCCTAGTCTTGAAATTTTGATGGATGCAAAGGTATAAACTGGTCATTGGCCTACGAGGAGCACAAGAATTCCAAGGAATTATTACAAGAATGATTATTTAGTCATGGTTATTCAGCAGGACTTGCCAAGTCATAATCCAGTGCAAATATTTGATAAATGCTTGATGCCTTTTAAAAGCTTATCTCTGAATGTGAGTCAGACTTTGCTATAATAGATTGCTTCATGGAGAAGAGTAACTCATTAACATTAGCAGATCCCAATAGAGATGACATAGGAAAAAGATTAATGTAAGGGTTTGTACTGCTGTTTTAAAAATCAGTAAAGACATAGGCTGGAATATTCAAAGTTGCCTAAAGCCTGGTCTAAATTGTGGTCAAAATGAGATACATTACATAGCTTGCTATGTCCTGTCAACTTACTTATGTTCCCGTATCATGGTGTCTCCACTGTGCTGCATTGACAAATGCCTTCCAGTCGACACAGCCTTATTCCCTTCGTGGGAGTGGATTAATGGCATCAACTGGAGAGCACTTCTGATATCAATTGAGCGGGTCTCCACAGCCTGTTCAATCGATCCTGCTGCACTGATCCTGCTGGTCCCTAAGAGGGTTAGTTAGGTAAATTATCCATAAAAAGAGGTGAACAGGGAGGAGGCAAAGTTTGCAGACGATACAGAATTACTCAAGATGGTTAAGTATAAAGCAAATAGTGAAGAGTTACAAAAAACCCAGGGTCACCTGATGAAATTAGTAGGCAGCAGGTTTTAAACACACCAGAGGTAGTATTTTTAAACACAACACACAGTCAACTTGTAGAACTTGTTGCCAGAGGATGTTGTGAAGGCCAAATATAGGTTCAAAAAAGAGTTAGAAAAATTCATGGAAGAGAGATCCATCGATGGATCCCCTTGATTTGGATGTCCATAAGTCTCTGGCTGCCAGATGAACCACTGGATAATTGCCCTTTTCTGTCAGAAGACAGGTTACTGGCTGAGATGGGTCATTAATCTGATCCAATATGGCCATTCTTATGGTAGCACTTTGGGACAGGAACTCTCTTTGTTCTGTGTGGAACGCTAGCACAGTGAGGTCCTGCTCTGTGGCTAAAGCACATAGATACCGTATTAATACAATTAATAACAATAATATAAAGATGACTCCAGTCTCTTAGGCTCTCTGCTAAAATATCTATTTCGAGCCATGGCAGGAAGATGGGGTGCTGGAGCTATTCACATATGCAGCCTTTAGAACTGCGCTCTACTCTGTGATCATTATTATTCACAGGAGTGTGGGTTGTGAGTCACTAAATACATGCACCGTCTAAATGGAGTTTCCATCTGTGCTTTGCTGCAGTTACAACCCATTTGATGGACCAAATGAAAATCCAGAAGCAGAGCTCCCCCTTACTGCAGGAAAATACCTCTATGTATATGGAGACATGGATGAAGATGGCTTCTATGAAGGTTTTGTTTATTTATATCCTATTAATAGTTTGTTGATTTGAACCAATTTAACCCCCATACCAAGTTATCTGTGACTGAAATTAATTGATGAAGTCCACCTGTCGTCATCCTTTAATTAAGAAAATATCTGCACTAGCAAAGCCACTCCTTCTAGACATAGCTAATTTATGAGACACCCGAAACCATTAGCATTGCCCATTTGGCAAGATTTCTGTTGACAAGAAAGGTTACTGAGATTTTAGTTTTTGCCTCAAAGATCCTTGACTATCCTCAAGTTGTGAACATTTGATTCAGGCTCAGACCCGCCACTCCTCCAGGGTCCTGGGTCTGAACCCTGAGTTAGTGTGATTTGTGTGTAATCAGAAGGGAGGAGTCCTGCGCTTACACTCCAGTGTAGACATACCCATTGACTGCAGAGGGACTGCATCTGAGGAAATTTACTTATATTATTAAATGAACTGAAGAATTTGGGCCTTGATCATGTTGATAACACATGTTGATAACCCATATTGACCTACTTCTTCACTTCCTTCCCTAGCACCTATATCTAAAGCTGGGCAGATATTTGATGAACATTAGCAATGATAAACCAGTTGATAAATAATTCCATTGTCTAAATGTATCATCTTTTTTGTACCTCAAATAATGCAATATTAGCTAGTGACAAAATAGTTTACTCCAGTGTTTCTCAACTGGTGTTCCGTGGAGCACCAGTGCTCTGCGGACATAGTGCAGGTGTTCCACCACTGAACCTGACCCCTCCCCATGGGATGGTGGGGCTGAGTAGGGAGGAGGTAAGGAGTAATGTGGCGAGTCAACAGATGTTTGGGAGATTTAAAATGCCCCAGCCACAGAAAATCTTCCAAGTATCTGTTGGTGTTCACTGCTGCCTTGCTCCTTTGTTGAGGCTGGGGCATTTTAAATTTCCTGCTGCTGTTATCGCCGACATTGCTTGGAAAGTAACTTTCATAGAGTAATAGGGATGGAAGGGACCTCACGAGGTCATCTAGTCCAACCCCCTGCTAAAAAGCAGGACCACTCCCACCAAATCACCCCAGCCAGGGTTTTGTCTAACCAGGCCTTAAAAATCTCCAAAGATGGAGATTCTACCACCTCCCTAAGTAGCCCATTCCAATGCTTCACCACCCTCCTAGTGAGAAAGTTTTTCCTAATATCCAAGGTTGACCTCCCCAGCTGTAATTTGAAACCATTGCTCCTTGTTCTGTCCTCTGTTACCATCGAGAGCAGCCTAGCTCCCTTTCATGGTAAGACTTCCTTTGATGAGCCTTACTCCAAGAATAAATGAACTTTGTTTGAACATGCAGAGCCAAAATTCCCATTAAAACTTGTAATATCATTTTCAGTTTTATGTTGTGTGCATAATCATTATGTATCTATTTTTTAGAAATAAACACATTATATTCATAAAATTGTACTTAATTTATTTTCTTGAATTGTTTTTGCAGGAATGCGTAGTACAAAGATATTACGAACTTTACAGCTGGTATATACTGGCTTTTTTTAGAAAGATTTCATCAGGTGTTCCATGTGAAGTAATTAATTCCTTTAGGTCTTCCCTGGTCCACTAAAGGTTGAGAAACACTGGTTTAGTTGGTTGCCTACTTTAACACTATAGACTATCTAATGCACAGTTTGTACTCAGAAAAACTGGCCACCATGAAGTTAGCAATCACTGAGACGTGCTTGTATACAAATATGACTACATATGCAATCAAGAAATGAATCCTTTGTCTTGTGGTCAAGGCACTGGACTAGGACTCAGGACTCCATTTCTAACTCTGTCACAGACTCCCTGAGTGACATAGAGCATGTCACTTAATCTCTCAATGCCATAGCTACTCACCTGTAAAATAGGAATGCTGATACCTTCTTTGTCTGTCTTCTCTATTTGGACAGTTAGCTCTTTTGACCAAAGGCCATCTCTTGGTGTGTAATTCTACAGTGCCTCGAGCCCCATGACCCTGATCTCAGCTGAGATCTCTCATTCCTTCTGAAATACATATAATAATAAATCCAAAGCAAATTCACAATATGAGAGAAAATAATCCTGTTTGTGTTGCTTGAATCCTGGGTTGTATTGTGTACCTGAGATTCTCGTGGTTTAACTGTGTAACAATAATGAAGCCTTTATAATTATGAAGGACACTCCTATTGAAACTTGCTGAGAAATGGAGAGAGGCTTCCTACTTTCGTGTGCAGATTCCAGGCTGGGTGTGTATTTGGAGGTATTAGAATTGTTCTCCTGAGTTTTATAACAACTTGGATCTGTCAGCTGCATTAATAACTTAGCACAACAAAATAGTTACAGCCACTCAGGTCTTTTTCTTAAAGAAAAATGTCTGTAACAAGAGAGAAAAGTAAGTGAGCAAAATCATTACATAAAAAAGAAAGCATACACACAAACTCCCCAACTTTGGTGTTCAAACTAATCCTTTAATCCCTATGTGAGGAAGCAGAGTTTCCCAGGTGGCCAATTAAGGTTGGTACTTCTGAGCCTCTGGTAAGGGAAGAAGAAATCTGAGCTACACATAATCCATTGTTCACCTGGGACCTCTCAGTGCTTTGGAACCTTTTACAATGACATGCTACTCAAAATATGGCTCATTATACTTTAAATAAGATTTTAATCTATCATAAATTTGATTTAATTCATCTTTACCTAATAAAACTGATCTATTTCATATTGTTTAATGTGCTTCTTTAATCCAAGACTACCAAAGGAGATAGTCATTAGAAAACAGCTTGGCTGGTAATATGAGAAGAGTGTTATTTTGTAAGTGATATTTATGTTGTTCTTTCTCACCAGGTGAACTTCTAGATGGACAAAGAGGACTAGTCCCCTCAAACTTTGTGGATTTTGTTCAAGATAATGAATCTCGTTTGTCGAGCACTTTAGGCAGTGAGCAGGATCAGAATTTGATCAACCATTCGAGTCTTGCTTTGGAAGGAGATAATCTTCTGGAGATCAATCCACCGAGTCACATAGAGTCCGGTGTAATCAACAATGGCACGGGGACTCTTGACATGAACATTGATGAAATTGGAGAAGACATTGTGCCTTATCCTAGAAAAATCACCCTTATTAAACAACTAGCCAAAAGTGTTATTGTGGGCTGGGAGCCACCAGTAGTGCCACCTGGATGGGGAACCATTAACAGCTATAATGTCCTGGTTGACAAAGAAATACGGATGAATTTGTCCTTGGGAAGCAGAACTAAAGCTCTCATAGAAAAACTTAACATTGCTACTTGTACATACCGAATATCAATTCAGAGCATTACAAGCAGGGGTAACTCAGATGAGCTGCTGTGCACTTTGTTAGTAGGGAAGGATGTAATCGTAGCTCCCTCTCATTTGAAGGTAGACAACATAACCCAGATTTCTGCTGAGCTGTCCTGGCTTCCTACCAATAGTAACTACAGTCACGTGATCTTTCTGAACGAAGAAGAGTTCGACATTGTCAAGGCTGCTAGCTACAAATACCAGTTTTTTAATTTAAAGCCAAACATGGCCTACAAGGTGAAGGTCATGGCAAAGCCCCATCAGATGCCCTGGCAGCTTCCTCTGGAGCAACGGGAAAAAAAAGAAGCCTTTGTGGAGTTTTCTACTTTGCCAGCAGGTTTGATATTTTTTCCTGTCCCTGAACTTCGCAATACAACTGTTCTAGAATTGCTAGGCGCACCAAGACTTGTCAAAACAAGACTTCTGTAGTGTCTAAATTCTGAAGCAGCACCATGCACAAACCAGTAACACAAAGCATTCCTTCTCAGTGCTGTGTAATGACAAGTGTGGGGCGTGATTGTGTCTTTGGAGCTGCCAATGTAGATTCAATTGCTGCAATAAGGCCATAGTTTGCCCTCATTTTTAGAACCCTGTCTGTCCCATCACGTATTTCTCGGTCTCAACCTACTGGAAAGTCGAGAGGGTTCTATTAATGATCTAAAGATGGTCAGACTCCATTGAACCGAATAGGTTTTAACAAATATTTGATTTTAGAAAATGAAAACTAGACATTTATTAAGGAAATACATTTTACGCCTCTTAAGTAACATACAAGAGCTGAGTGGCTTGCAACAAAGTCCCTGAACCTTGGCGTCTCACAGTGTGATAATCACCTTTCTAATGAGATTTCTTTTATGGTACTAAAAATACTTTGCTGTCAAGGGTGCCGAGTTGCATAATCCTGCAGTAATTTATGCCATGTCTTTTGTTAGAAACTAGAAGAGAAGTAAATACTAACTGATGATAGAGATCATTTTTTAAAAATGAATAACATTTGAATTGTTTCTGGCACCTATGGCTCTGTTTCAGATTGGTACAAAGCTCTTTGTAAGTGAAAAATACTTCTGATGTTAGAATTATGGGAGTCTTCCATCAACATTTTCCTAACCCCAAGGCCTGATTCTGCAACCCTTAAATGAAGTAATGCTTGCTCAAGTTAGTGGTCCCAGTGATTAAGGTCTAAGGGCCCTCAGCATTAAAATGTAGTAGACAATGTTTCATTTTGTAGAAGCCTAGAAATTAGAGACGGAAAAATCCTTTTAGGGACATCTGTAGTTTATTCATATCCAGCTATTAACAGCATTGGCGGATGCTCTGTGTAGAGACGGGAATGTTTCAGCAAGACGCCCTTGCCAGATCGTAAACTAGAGACAGATAAGCTTATCATCATCATTGAACTCAGGAGTACGGGAGTCTGCTGCGTGTTCAGGGCCTTATCCCTCAGTTTCTAATTGATCTACCTATAGACGTGTGACTAGCTATCTTTCTTTCCTTTTCTTTGTTTACAGTTAATATTTCTGTAGTATTTTTCAGCTGTAGACCTGAAAGCACTTTGCAAAGGTGGGTCAGTGTCTTTATTCCCATTCTCTGAATGGGAAAGCTGAAGCACATAGATGCTGAGTGACTGTATTCCAAGATCATGCAGAAGCACCGGGAGTAGAACCCAATTCTCCTGATGCCACGACTTGAATTTGTAAGATAATAAATAAACCAGGTGTAATTGGTTGTTTTATTCCATGTTGCATTTGATTACCAGTGTAACACAAAATGGCTTGTAAGAACGGTCACAACATTTATGTGTGATGTGACCAGAGATCATTGTCAATAAAGTCTGGAGAGTTCAAACACCTCCCTAGTGAAGAAAACCACTGATAAAGATGTATGGCAACAATCCACCTGCATTGCAATGTAGATACTCCCCTTCGTTCATCTACCTACTAAAATGACCCATTTAACCAAGGACAAGGAGGATCTCAGACTTTTAGAGGACTGACTGCCTTAGATACAACTCAGAGGAGAGATGGCTAACATGTGGCTCATGGTGAGTGGAATTTCAATCCAATTGCATGTACTGTGCTATGACTTGATTGACTGCCTGTTGTGGTATGACTTCAGCAAAGTAACTGGAGTCGATTCTGTACTCTGCCTTCGTTAGAGACATGCCTGACAATAGCAGTGCCTGGTCGTGAATAGGACTGTAACTCAACTGTTTTGAAAGCGCATTGGTTTATAACTTTGCAAAGATGTTCTCAGCCAAGAATGAATTTTGTTGTAAGGAATGCAGCTTTAAATCATTTTGGTTGCTGTAAAAAGGTAGTTTGGACTCTTTGATTACTCTTCTGAAAACAAACACTGGGCTGGATTAATCCTTATCTCTGCTCTGTGTGTGTGTGGGCGTGGAGTTAGACACATCTCTGTGCCCACTGATATAGCTGTACTGGGCGAGAGGACAACAAAGCTGTGCTAGGACATAGCTGGGCATGTAAATTGGCCAGCATGAAAATTTGCTGCCGTCAGATTGAACTTCCCGATCAAGTGAGCGGATCTGTGAAGACCTGGTCAGTCTATCAGGAAGTCAGTTGCTGAAGATCACCCTCTCAAGTGGAGTAGCGCTAAGTCAAGGAGAGGGCATTTACCTTTGATTCAGCTTAGTAGAAGTCCCATGGTAAGCAGGTGTTAGGCAGTCAAAGGGAGATACGCAAGTTATTGTATATCTCCCTTCAACTGCCCCCAAAAATCACTTACAGTGTAGACCTATTGTCTAAAACTCAAAATTGTGTATAGGGGTTTCAGGCAGCAAAACCGCATGTTTTCAGATCCAGATGTCCCAGGATCAGTCGCAGCAGATGACCCAACCAAAGGCATTGTTGCAAATCCATGTCAGTTTCTGATTGTTTTATGGTGAAGTAAAATTGTCCATGATGAACAGCTAACAGTTTAGTTTGTGAATTTCAAAATTATAACTATTGAAACAAAGGGAGAGATGTCTGTAAAATAAGGAGTGGACATAGATGTTTAAATGACAGCATGTTCCATGTTTTTCTCTTTCAGGGATTACCAGCGGTGAGCTGGGTCCTGCTTCCATACGCAAGGAAGAAGGAGGAGAAAGAGAATATGGATGGAAAGAAAGTCAGATGTCTCGATTAGGCTGTTCTTATCTTCTTGTATTTACTCTGTCCCTGGACTATTCCTGCCCCTAAACCACAACCGTCTTAACTGTAGAAACATATTTCAAAGATTTATTTTAAAAGATGCTGAGAAAGTAATAGAGGTAGTTTGTCTGAAAGGCACAGTGTTATTGTGCAGCTTTGAAGAAAGATGCATTGGGGTGAGTGGGTGTCATATGGTCCAGTGGTTGCCATAGCAAATGTCAGTTTTAGTAAACAGTGCAGAGTGAAGCACAAAATAAATGGCCACAGGCAGCTGTTAACTTTCATCCTGGCATTTTCCAAAGGGCTTCAAAGGTGCCTACTGGTGAACAGAACTTCATACTTTCCTGCCCTGATCGGTAGTGTGTGCCCTCTCCAGGAAAAAACACTACTATTAAAAGGGGGGAGGAGAAAAACAAACAAAGATTTTCTGTGAATTCTTAGCAAGTCAAACAAGATGACCATCCATGCTTTGGAGCAGAAGAAGTCAGCTGTCTTAGAAGTACAGGACAAAAAGAGATTATCCGTCATTGTTTCTAGTCGCAGCACAAAAAGTCCTATGTCTGAGTCACAGCATATAGTGCTTTGCGTGGTTAAAACTTAAAAACACTCTTTTTATCTGATCAACAGCTTTTTAGTTGGCTCCTTAGTGCCTGGGAAGGTTAATCATTAAGGCTTGGTCCACTTACACATGAGCTTCAATTTAAACACTGCTCTGCCCCTCCTTAATTTAAATCTTTTTCCTGGATCTTTTCAAGTCTCTTGCTCCATTTTAGCTGTCCAACCCACTTTCCCTCCCTGTCATCAAAGCATAATAACTCTGTTTTTAGGATGACTGGTCTAACACGGTCTGTTTTGGGTTGAAGAAAGAGTTTTGCCCACTGGGGCCAAAATGGCAGAGGTGTGGTGGGGTTTTTTTTTTAATCTTTCAGCATCCAGAATGTACTGTTAGCTTGAACTGGAGTAGGATTTAGGTATTAGTAAATCTGAATTAATGTTTAGTTCATTGTAGTTTTCAGCCAGCGTCTAGTGCGGATGTAAGGCCAAAAGGCCAGTTCCCAGAACCATGGGCCTGTGGGATTTGAAGAGATCTGAAATCTCACAGACCAAGGTCCCTCTTTGGTACCCTCTGTCCCCCTAGCATGGCAAAGGGTGAGAGGTTTGAGAAAATTAACCTTAATCATTGGTATAGGCTCAGGAGAGTCTACCCAGAATTATGGGTTCTATGTAACACCTGCTTTGGGTTAGCTAGATTTTAAAAGGAATTAGATATTTATATGGACAATGAGGACATGTACACAAACACATGATGCTGCATAAGCCAGCCGCTTGCTGCCTTAAACTAGGGAAAAACCTCTACTATGATAAGAGAATATTTTGTTTTCTGTGCTTTTCACCCTCTCCTTTTGAAAAGACCTTGAATAAGTATTTACTTAAATAATTTTTCTATTCTGACAAGAACATAAAATTTGTAATGGAACTAAAAAGAAAAATGCAAAAAATCATGCAGTGGTTTTAAATTGGAGACAAACTGAGATGGTTATTTAGCAAGTTACCACAAACATCACGCACTTCCCTTGACCAGACCACATTCATATCAATGAAGCATCCCTGGTGATCCAGGAGCACTTGCATAACCATGGGAAAATAGCCCTTTTGATTTAGGCACTTGTTGTCAAGGTGGGTTAGTGCAAGCATAGGGATATGCATCCTATCCATCGTCCCACTACAGGTGGGAACCCCATTGCTTCAAATCCCCATCATCTGTTTCCTGCAGATTGTCATGAGTCACACTTGTGTGCAACAGAAGATGCTTACGTAACCCATATGCCTAAAACAGGCTATCTCTTTAATAGACCTATTGAGGATGGGTTACTGTTGCTGGGCAGATTAGCTGTCCAGAACCAGAAATTTCTGGAAACAGGGAGTGGTAGCATTTGAGCATGGTCCACAGGATTCCCTGCTGGTGTGGCCAGATCACATGACATAGCAGCAGACAAGAGACAGGAGTGGCAGTGAGAAGAGCCCATGTGTTTGGTGTGCAAGCAGAGCAATTGAGCCAGAGTGGACACCAAGATGTTTTCTCCCTCCTATGAAGTCTTCTGCAGCAGGGGTTGTGCACATGCATATGTGACCGAAAGCTGGTTAACCAGTGAGCTGACCGAATGGTGCTGGTTCCAGAGGAGAAAGGAAAGCCTGCATGGAATTTTACTGAAGATTCCTGCAACCAAAGAAGAAGCTAGATACTCCTTTCCACTCAAGCCTTTGGACTTGATCAAAGACTGTAACTGAGATTTGAGTGAACTCCACCTAAACTTTGGGACTCTGTTATCTTTCTCACAGTGTTTCTGTGGGGACTGTTCTATTTAAATTCATTTTGCTTTCTTATGATACTATTTATTAAGTTAGTAGTTAATAAAGTTCATTGTTATGTTTGTTCTTAGTAGTATTTTAATGTGGGAGGGTAACTCTGTGCGTCCCTTACAGACTGGATTCTGAGTCGCCAGCTGCTTTCTGCATAGGGGTTGGGGTTTGTTTCTGTTAGGCACTGGAGAGGGGCAATTGAATTAATTTTAGCCCACCCGAAGGTTCCACTTACTTGCCTCACACATTTGGATGACAGCAGCTCCTAGTGTGGATTTTCAAACTGATTGCCCACTGACCAGTAGCAATCCAGTGTGAACACCACTTGCTTTTCCACTGTCTCCTTCTGGTGCCCCTGCACTGGAGTACTGGAGCACAGAGATCCAGGCATTTGGCCTTTCACATCTGAAAGTTCTGCAATTTACGCTCATCACCCCAAATCTGCGTTACCATGTGATCCTATCACTCAATGCTCATATCTTGGGCCCAGAAGCATCTGTCCACCAAGTGGAGTTGTACTGTGAATGTCTCCAGCAACATGATTCTTTTATTCGCTCTCTCCATTTTCTATTCCTTGTCCTCTGTCATCTCTTCTTCGTCACCAGATGGCTAGTTGTGGTAGTTGTCAAAGTTCTGCAGATACAGGGGAATCATGTTTCCTGTGTTAGCAGCAGACATGAGAATTTGATTAAGCTGTGCAGAGTCCAGGCTTCTGCTAGAGATAGTGGGGGTTAAAAGGCAGCGCATAAAGTTCTGGGACGTTTACAGAAATTATGGGATGGAACAAACATGATGGATGGAGGAAGTGTCATTGTGGGAACTTGATCCCTAGTTCCCAGAAATCCTTGGATGAATTGCTGGTATCCTACAAAGATCTCCCACAAGGCATTGCGCCAGACCAGGATACCTACTTGTGATACCTCACATCTAGTGCTGATGCAATCAATTGTGGTAAGGTAATGCGCAGCATCAGTGCAAGCAGCCGGGTGCACGGGCTCAAGCAGCATACAGTTGCTGACTTCCGTAAGCTACTGGAACTTCAGACTACCAAACTGTGTAGTGTAGACGGAGCCGTAGACACATGCTTCATGCAAAACACCTCTTAAAAGCAGACCCTGGATGTGTAAAATCGGTGTCATTTGTGTAAGGGCCTGTGAGGTTATTAAATAGTATACTAAGTCAAGATGACACTCTCATTATAAATGACCACATGTTTCTCAGCCTTCAGCAAATACAGCAGTTAATATTACTTTCACAGTTGATATCCACTTGCTAAGAAAAAGGAAGACAAAGGCTTGCAAAGTGGTCATTAAGACTCGGATTTCATGACTGGCTGCTGCCTGCATGGTGAGAAACTGCTGTTAATTAGTATAAGTCTCAAACAGTTCTTTGAGTTGTGCTGGACGGACATGAAAACTGGACAGATCTCTTTGTCTTGCTGTCTGATATGGAAGGAATTGACTCGTGCTGCAGGCACTGAAATAGCCATTGCATCTCTCAGCTTTAAAATTCCTCTCCCACTCTCTTCCCGTGAGCTGTAGTTTGCTGCTAATGGGAAGGTTGGCTTGCACTTGGACTTCTTCTAGAAGCACACTGCAAGAAAGTGCCTGTGTAGTCAGACAACCACCTTGCTAACCAAAAACAGGGAGAAAAGACCCATTACACATCATGCCACATTTATTTTTATGGGCTGGGTGGAGGAGTGAAATGAGGTGCTGTTTACTTCTCTCTGATCTTACCTACGAAAAGCCTTCTGATGATAATGGCCTGAATTGTAACAAAGCGGCTACTGAGTACTGATGCCCTCTGGAGGATGGAACTCAGTAGCATAGATGGCTGTATTGGCTTGTTGCTAGCTTCCCAAGACCCACGCTTTGTCTACTTTACAGCTTTTTCTCTTCTCTAAAAACGAATGTACACAGTAGTAGAAGGTGTTGGTTCTTGTGTTACCCTTTGTTACGTTCTGTGGCAAGAAAAGAAAAGAGAGAAATCTCCAGCTTTGTAGCCATGTCCTCCACCCGCAATTAGAGAGAAGAGGCTGGAAGGGTGTGTCTGTAAGTGCCCTGCTGCTTTGAAGCCTTTTTAACATGATAAACTAACCGGAGTTTGCCAGTTAAGTTAATACAACAGGATATATGAATTATACAGAAATTAATAATCACCAAGATATTTTTACTTTGGGTTTCTATCCAATGTAAGGCTATTTATATAGCAGGTTTACTAATGTGTTTTAATTAGGGATGTCCTGAACATGCTATTATGGTAGTCTACTTTAACTACCTTAAAAGGCTGAGTTTTGGATACATTTTTTTTCCAGTGCAGAGTGGTGGCTTTGAGCCGAATTCTCATTTATACTAAGGCCCCTTTCACGCTGTACTGGGTGGAGTAAATTAACGTTGTTCTGACATACCTGGCCCCTTTGCGCAATGTGAAAGAGAATCTGTCCCTTTGTGTCTAAACTAGACGGATAGGTGGGAATTTGTGGAACTGATTTACTTTGGAGGCTGGAGGCAATTGGGCACGCAAACTCCCTCTGTGCTAGCATGTTCATGTGCAAATCATAGCTCCCTTCAGCATGGTGGATGCAGGGAATGTGCCACACCTCCTCTTGGGCACTAAGGCCATGCTTGCAAGTTAGGTCGACTTAAGGTGGCTTAAGAAATTCCTTAAGTCAACTTAATGAAAGCTTAAGTCGACTTAATGAGAACCACCGGTTAGGTTGACCCAACCCTTAAGTTGACTCTTTAGGTCAACCTAAGAGCAGTTAGGTCGACGTACTAAGTCCCCGTTCAGGGAAACCACTTTGTTAAGTCAACCTAATAAGTGTTTTGTTCTTCTAGGTCCTCCAGCTCCACCTCAAGATATTACCATACAGGCTGGGTCCACACCAACTACTATACAGGTGTCCTGGAAACCTCCAACTCTTACAGCAACAGGGACCTCCAATGGAGCAAACGTTACAGGCTATGGTGTTTACGCAAAAGGTCAAAGGGTAAGCTTTCATTTGTTACAGCCTTCAGCAGCTCTAGATGTGCAGCTAGATTAACAGGTAAAGGCACCAGTTCAAGGCTACGTAGTTTTTCTGAGTTTCACTGCTGCTCTTTTTATCCCTTTGTTATTTTCCTGGTTTGTAAATTGACTATGGAGTTCCTCCTGAGGAAAATGTAGGTGTTCAGACAAGCGTGGCTGAACTGTTACAGCTGATTGGTGCTAATTAGACCTGCACTGCTCATTATTGCAGCTTTTTTTTTTTTTTTTTTTTACCACCAACACTTTGCAAGAGCATCTGAACCCTTTCAAGGTGGCAATGGTAGGAAATTTTTTTCACGCTTTCAAGTTGCTTGTTTATGTATTCAGGTGGCAGAAGTGATCTTTCCAACAGCAGAGAACACCTTTGTGGAGCTGATGGGGATACGAAATTTAGAAGCTAAGGAAGTTACCGTGAGAACACTTTCTGCGCAAGGGGAATCGGTGGATTCTGCCGTTGCTGCCATTCCACCTGACTTACTGGTGCCTCCAATCCCTCACCCTAGGACTGCTCCCAAATCTAAGCCATTAGCAAGTGCCGGGGCCCCAGATACCAAAGATGAACATTTAAGTCCGCGTGTAAAAATGGATGAGTCCTGGGAGCAGACTCGTTCGGCATCCCCCGTTCAAGGACACACACTGGAGCCTCCCGCCCCCAACTTTTCCAGCCCACTTCATGGAAGGAGGTCGCCCTCGCCTAACCGAATACTCCCCCAGCCACAAGGCGCGCCTGTCCCCAATACCGTTGCTAAAGCGATGGCAAGAGAAGCTGCCCAGCGAGTTGCAGAGAGTAACAGGGTAAGGCAAGCTTCTTCTTACACCCTGTCATGCAGAGTGGCTTGTTTGCACAGCGTTTAGGGGAGGGAAAAAGGGCTTTGAAAAGTAAGTCACCCTCTATATAAATGTTCCATTTCTAAAGTGTTAATAACTGATTAACAAATGTGTTCATAAATGGCTGATCAGTTGTAATAGAGTCCATCTGGTCAGTAGGTTGTTTATAACATCGATCACACTTTCTACTGAAGTGCCTGTAAGTGCAAGTCCATGGAATCCTATGAATTAAATCTGTGAAATCTGTCACCTCCATGACTGACTAAACCATTTGTAAATTCAGCACTAATATAAAATACATAGACTCAGGCACATTGCAAAATGTGCTCCCAAATGTTTGAAGAAATACTCTTAACATAAAGCACAGAGAGATTGTAACAAGCTAGCCTTTGTTCTCTTGCTATGATATCCCCAAAGATGATTGAAAATGGAAATATATTTTTTAAAATCTGATTGCTTTTTGGCCTTTTAGGTTAAATGTTTTGTCGCTTGGGTGCATTATCTCAGTTTAAAAAATAACAAAATATTAAGGCTTTAGCCTCACGGTTTGAGAACAGAACCAGCTGAACTGTAACAGGAAAAATGTCAGCAAGAGTTTGACAAACGAAGAGCTGTTGTGCATGAGCCCTCACTGCTGAGGTCAGGCAGCTCACCAGAGAAAGCAGGTTGCAGGGGTGCAGGCCCTTTGTTCACTGAATCACTGTGCTGGCTGCACCTGCAAGTGAGTACCTGGAGCTGCAGGAACAGACATGAAGAGCAGTCTGGTTGAGTGGAGGATCTAAGAGGGTGAGCAGAGAGCGGTGCTGTCTCATAGCCTGTGTTACACCGCTAGAGGCATAGCACCCACACATGCAGGGCTGGTTACATCATCACGGATGGGTCAAGCGACACCAGAGGTGAACAGGTAGTGCAGAAGACTGTTCCTGTCAGTGTCAAGGGATGATTCATTGCGTTAAATGCCAGCTGAAGCTATGTAACCCCAAAGCTAGCAGATTTCTTTTACTGACCTGTCCCCTCTGATGTGGATCTCCTGAGGCAGCTGTTACTTCTGTGGGCAGAGTTTGGCCTTGATGCAGTAGCATCTCTGATGTAAAAAGGGATGAATCAGTGTGCTCAGTGATGACCAGTGAAGCATGCAAGCAAACTCTTGTAGCGTGGGATGACATTGGCACTCTTTCATTGGCTGTTGCTTTCACCTGGCCCCTCTGATTAATCTGCCTAACAGCCACACAGCATTGCCCGGTGCAGTTGAACTAGACACTCTCAAAAATAAACCCACCGGAAAACATTCCTGAAAACATCAGAGCATTTCCTATTTCCCCCGTGAGGCGATTTCTCAAGATCACAGCTTTTAATATGTCAGGTGATACCCTGATTTAATGAGTTTATTACTGTTAAAAATCCTTGCTTGAAATTCCCTGTGAACAGATTATATTATCAACACATGGGCATGCTCAGGGTAGGAATAACTCAGCATGGCTGTCATGTGCACTTCATTTATTCTCCAAATTCCACAGGGAAAGATATCAGGAATGGCAGTGCGGAGTGCTCATGTATCACGTTCTCTATAATGGTTTCTTTGCTTTGATGAACACTGTCAAGTGATACAGGGCAGCAGGATCTTGCGGGCAGTTGGTCCCCACAAATTCATTAGACAATTAAATAAGACCGTTTCAGTATTAAAGTAATAATTAACAGCAGGAAGAGAGCACAGCGAAGATGCATAGACTCATAGACTCTAAAGTCAGAAGGGACCAATATGATCATGTAGTCTCACCACCTGCACAATGCAGGCCACAAAACCTCATCCACCCACTCCTGTAATGAACCTCTAACCTAGGACTGAGATATTAAAGTCCTCAAATCATGATTTAAAGACTTTAAAATACAGAGAATCAACCAGCAAGTGAGCCATGCCCAATGCTACGGAGGAAAGCAAAAAAAACCCCCAGAGCCCAAGCCAATCTGCCCTGGGAGAAAATTCCTTCCCGATCCCAAATATGGCGATCAGTTAAACCCTGAGCATGTGGGCAAGTCACAACAGCCAATCAAGAAAAAATTCTCTGTAATAACTCAGAATCCACCCCATCTAATGCCCCTTCCCAGGTCACTGGCATAGCTATCACTCATAGTAAAAAATGGACAGTTGCCAAACTAAGCCGTCCCATCATATCATCCCCTCCATAAATTTATCAAGCTCAGTTTTGAAGGCAACTGTTTTTCGCCCCAACAGCTCCCCTTAGTAGACTATTCCAGAACTTTATTCCTCTGATGGTTAGAAACCTGCGTCTAATTTCAAGCCTAAATTTCCTGATGGACAGTTTGTATCCATTTGTTCTTGTGTCCATATAGTTGAAGGGAAGAGAATACAGGTTTTTGGATGAGCTTTCGAGAGCTAGGAACAGTAACAGGTGCAGAGATCTGTCCCAGGAGCTGTTCCACATAGCAGAGCTGTAAAGTAGCAGGCTGTCACCCCAGCAGTTTAAAGTTTAAAGTTTAAAGTGCTTAAGGTTCTGATTTTTAAAGGTGTTTAGCATCTCAGGCACCTGAATGTCTTTAAATTCTGAGCCTAAGTGCATTGTTTAAACAGGAACCTGAAAACTAGGAGTGTCATTTAAAACTGCACACTGAAATGGATGAGCAACAAGTGAGGTTTCAGGGTTTCAGTGGTGCACACACACAGTGTGCTGATCCTCCGCATAGGGGTGAATTTCACCATCTGAGCATTGCCTAGGCAACTTCTACCAAAGAGATTCCTGTGGAATCTCCCCCTGGGAGAGACAGTAAAAGAAAAGACTTAATGGAAATTACAAGAAACATCTCTATTCTCCCCAGAGGGTGAATGCCCCATGGGTGCAAAGTGTACTTCTCAGGAAAGAGACACATGCAAAAACAGAGATTGTTCCCCGCTTAATCCTAACACACAAGTCAAGCCACTGACTAGCAATGGTTACAATTAAATTCAACATCTTTAGGGGAAGGACTCTGGTTTCCTGTCTTTTCTGAAAGCATGCTGCCTTCAACATCATGTTAAGATTTCTTTTCAGTGTTGGCTCAAGGCAAGAGCTATACCTGCCACATTTCTTACACCTTTTCCTGTGGCATCTAGGCGATGTTTAGAGGTCACCTGTCCAAATACCCACCGTCCTACAGTCATGTAGCTTGTGAAATGTGATGGGATTCTAGCACAAGGTAGTACATGTGATTGCCAGGGAAAGATACCTGATAAAGGGCTATGAGTTAAAAGGACCAGAAGTTTTATCATTTTGGCTTAAGTCATGGGCATATTTAAATATTATACTCTTGAAGAGTCGTAGAGGCAGCAGACGTGGACTCGTTAACCTCTCTTCCTTGGCTTGCTGGAAACAATAGAGATAGAGGAAGATGCCTGTTTTTCTTTTCTGTGTTGGTGTTTTGCCAGATGGAAAGGAGGAGTGTGTTTAGCGAAAGGAGTAACATGGCACATTATGCGAACTCAGATGAGGAGGAAGACGGCTATGATTCTCCCAGCATTAAAAGGAGAGGGGCTTCAGTCGACGATTTCCTAAAAGGCTCAGAGCTTGGAAAGCAGGTAACTAACATGATCTCGTTACAGCAATAAAGCAGATGCAGGTACTCAGTATACTGAAAATACTTTATAATGTTCAGCCGTTTAGCCACTGCATTATCCTTCTTCTGACTGTCAAACTAATAAGCTAGCTGGCCAAGCAGCCAGACTCATAGGGAGTTAGATAAACAGGCTGTTCTGTTACTATTCATATTACTGCCTCCTAGAAGCTGAAAGTCCTTTTAACTGTCTGGCCCTTTGCTCAATATAAAGGCTGATATATGAATTGAGTCTCTGATTGTTACAACTAGCAACCTTTCTTACTGAAAAATAAAATGAGTGCAGACATTTTTGGCTCTGGTCTTTTGCATTATGCTTCATTTTTACATATATTAATTGCTCTTAGACAAAAAAGGGCTTGGAATTGTCTGCATCATTTAAAAGCTGTGAAATGTCATCCTAACAAGCACAGTATGTCCAAAGCATGCTGCAGTGGAAAGATGCTGTCGGAAGAATTTCTGGAACATAGTGTTCAGCCTCACCCTAGTGAAAACACTACAGGACAATTTCAAGAGAGCTGAGTCCCCTATTACAACAAAATGGTGTCTTGAAATTAAAAGCTTTTTTTAGCATGTTGCAGTAACTTGCTGGCAGAATATTCCAAGTTCTGTTATTGGCCCGGTCACAGATTAGTCCAAGTGGTGGCATTTGTTTTTCACACGTTGGTTCCTAGCAGTTCCTGGATTTTGGTTCAGTTTATTATCAACAGAGTGGCACTTATAAGATATTGTATTGTCTTGGATTTTAAATACCTGCAAAGATGTTTGATGTGTGGGGTTTGTGTCATGTGTGCAGACAGTGGCTCAGATTTGTAGAACTCCTGCACTCAGGTTGCACCCACAAACTTTTTACATGCTCTGCAGACACATGTGCAAAGTGTATCTGAGTCTCCATATATATGGGAATTGTGTATTCAAAACAGTCTGATTGGCATGTGCAGTTACTAGGCTTGGGCAGCAAATGAGGGATTTGCAGGTTCAACTTAACGGTGCACCAAGTAAATTAAACCAATAAATAAAATACAACTGAAAATTATTTTGGGTAGATCTAGACCAAGATTTTCTAAAGCGACTTCTGATTTTATGAGGCAGCCTGCTCCATTATTTAGATGCTAGGAGAGCTAGGTTTAATTCCCTGCTCCACCACAGACTTCCCGTGTGACCTTGGGCAAATCATTCAATATCTTTTTGGTTACCCCAACTGTAAAATTGGGATAATAGAACTGCCTTAGAGATTGTAAAGTGCTCAGCTACTATAATAATGGGAGCTGTGGAGATACCCAAGATAGATTTTAGGGGTCTCTGTTTTTGTGAGCAGTTTGAAACCCACCTTGTTTTACTGAGTTCTAGGGACAGAACACTTTCTAAGTGCATTAACCCACCTCAAGATTTTGAATCTCATTGTAACCACGTCTCAGCAAGAGAGACTTGTTTGTGCTTAACTGGGTGTCAGCTCCCTGACATCTTCTCAGGGCCATCAGTCCTCTTGGACGTATTCCCCTGCAGTGTCCAGCCTTTAACCACAGACACTCGCAGAAATTATCAGGTAAGCTGTCCCCAAAGAACCAGCACTCATACTAGCTTGTTTGAGTCAGTTGAGGATTATCTACAATATAACATCAAAGCACTGAGATATATTTATAGTGAAAACAATCATAAGTTTATTATCAGATTTAGGAGACAGTGAATAGAGATATCAATGGCAACAGAAATGGTTACATATAAAACAAAAAGTATAACACATTTCTTAGAGTTTAAACTTAACTTCAATAGGTTAATAGTCTAAAGTAGTTTCTGTCACCTATAGCTATCTCTCCGCATCTCCAGACAACATGACTAGATCCCCCTTTCATGAATGGAAAAATCACAGTCCTTTTTGCTTCCTCAGTGAAACTTCTTCTGCGTTCAGGTCTAACTGGAAAGTTATATATGAGATTTTTTTTTACAAAGTTTTTAGATGTGATTGTGTTCAAATGCAGTTTTGAAAGAAGAAATAAATGGTTTGTTAGCTTCTTATGTGGCTTTAGTCTGTCTGTCTGCCCATTGGTTTTCTGAAGTTGATGCCATACTGTGTGTTTATGCCCAATTAAAAGCTTCTGTCTCATGCATGAAGTAAACAGAGATAAATCTAAGCAGGCCAGAAACACAGGTAAAAAGGCTGTTGTTCTGTAGTGGTGTTCGGTTGACATGAGATAATGTTACTAGAGGAGATGACTGCTATGTTCTATATTTCCATAGTTGTGTAACAAAATAGATGGATTTTTAAAAATTCCATTGTAATTATATAGGTCACATCCCTTGAAAATCGGTACAGTCACTGGATAGGTTACAGATCTCCTATGTGACTTTGGGCAAGGCACTTTGGCTTTTTAAAGGCTAACTCCCATTGAAATCAGAATATTTAGGGTTTACCCTTGATTTCATGGGGACTGTTCACTGCCTTAAAGTTAAGGATGTGCCTATGTGTTTGTGGAAAGGAGGGTCAAAACACAATGATTTGTAAAAAGTCTTTTGAGGGAAAATTATTTGAGCTGCAATATTTGCTACATACCACTCAGATGCTTCGGTGTTTTATAAGGAGTTAATCTATTACTAACATAAAATGTAATTGTACAATTACTGCTTATATAAATTTAAGCTAATTGCATTACATGTCTGAACAAGTTCGAACGCCTCATTTAGAAGCTTTTCATTAAATAATTGGGTATTTAACAGACATCTCTGTTATTAAATCCGCAGCAGATAAGCACTGGAGATAGTTTGAAAGGTTCCTGCTATGTAGCTGCAGCTTTTCTCTGCCAGTAACAACCTTAGATAATCAACAAGATATCACAAATGTGGCTCTCTGTTACACCAGTGCAGTACCTCAGCTTGTCTGAGGTGTAACTAAGAACAGGGTTCGGCTCTCTGAAATTGGCAGCCAGACTCCACTGGAATGCCATGGGGAAAGTGAGACCATAAATTCACAGAAGGCATTAATTCCTGCAATGGCTTTCTTTCTTAAAACTACTCTTATGTAATGTAGATCAGGAAAATTGAAAACTTTCATGAGTTTGGTCCCATTCCCTTCCATAGAAGTAAAGTGTTCACAAAGGACTAGACCCCACAGTCCTCACTAATAATAACACTTAGTTTTCAAACAGAGACCTCAGTGTATCTTACAGTGAAAAGTAAGCATCATTCTTTGCATTTTACAGTAGGGAACATGGAGGCTCAGAGAGGGGAAGTAACTTGCCCACAGCCATACAGGAGTCAGCAGCAGAACTGTGAACAGAACCATGGTCTTCTGCTGGACTGAGCCAGCCGACTGCCATAAGTAGGGAATGAAGGAACTTAACATTAATGAATATCTCATGCAGCTGAGGTACATTGTACAGCTACAGAGATCTCCAGAACCATCTTCTAGAGAGAGCAAGAGAGTGGACATCGGCTGTAGTATTTGGAGGGTGAACACATTTCCACTTCAGAGTAATTGCTTAATGCAGACATTTCATTTCATTTCTGGATGTTTAGCGAAGTTGATTGCTGCCAATACATTATGGAACTATAAGAACTGATTCTGAGCTACAAAAAATTGTTTCTGCTGTAGTATTTCTTCTGGGGAGTCAGAGTAACTTCTGCTCCTTGACAATCTACTATTTAAGTGACTTAGTCTTCAAAAATACATTTTCTTTTGCAAATAGCGTTACGCTTGGGATTTGTCTCCATAGCATATAGTGCCACCCCTTTGATACTAAAGATGGGGCTGAGCTCTGGAGGTCACATTTGAACCTGAACATATCTAGAGGGAAGAGTGTTTGGACCCTAGCATCTGGTCTGGCTCATGATAGAGAGCCCTTGTCTGTTGTTTAACAGTGTGCTGAGGATCTGGCCCATGAAATGCAGCTCTGGAGCCAAAGTTTTTACATTTCCAATATATTCAGATCTATAATTTCTGTTTGGGCCCATCCCTAGCCTGAGTTGCTTGGCTTCAGACTCAAACCAGAGAGTAGGAAGATGTATTTATTATCAACTACACTGAGAAGTGCATTTTCGTTTTTACGCAGTGCACATGTCAGATTTTAGGTCCATAATTTTTTGACTTGATCATTTGCACAGACAGATGAAACTGCTCACAGATTTGAAGCACCGGTGATTTTATACAGAAAACTAGACACTTTATTATAAATATGCACCTGTAGATGTATAATTGCAAATATTTGGTTTGTTAGCTGTGCTGTGCATATAAATCATGACACAAGCAAAACAAAACAAGAATTTACCAAAGACAATTAAATTTAACACCAGAAATTCAATAAAACAGCTCACATCTTCCTTCCATTCCAGCTAGTTGAAAACGCAGACAATATATTGGCACTAACGCTAACAGACATTAAAATTCTTCTCTCAGTTCTGCTTGCTGTGTGCCTGAATAGCGAGATCATTGACCCTTCTCAGCTAGTGAAAATGTATTATACAGAAACATTATGTGAGAATTAAAATGGTGCTCTTCAAGAATCATGTGAGGTTTACTGTTAGATATAGCAAACATCAATTATTACAGTGAAGAGTCGCTGTTGTGTGAATGGACTTCATTATCTCACTTAGAGCCTTCACCAGTTGGTCAGCATGTCCACTAACAAATGGACCTCTGTAAATCAAGGGGGTTTTTTAATTGGTATGTCATGAGGTTTGTGGTGCACTGTAAGTGTAATGGGCTGTCTGTAGGGCCTGAATCCAGATTTCTGGAACACAGTGTGAGCAAGGTAAAAACCTCTCTACGTTATCTAGCCACATAAGGGGTACAGAGAGTGGCGCCCTATTATACTGCAATATTCAAGCTGTCAGTTGCTGCCTTGCTCCCCACTAGTGGGGCACTGTGACTCCAGATTTTAAAGCTTGTCAGCCATCTTTTCTATCCTGTCCAATAGACTCACTACAGCCACGGGGAGGAGTACCACTCTGAGAGCAGTAGGGGCTCTGACTTGTCCGATATCATGGAGGAAGATGAGGAGGAGCTGTACTCCGAGATGCAGTTGGAGGATGGAGGAAGACGCCGCGTCAGTGTAACATCACACAACACACTCAAGGTAAGAGTAACTGAAGGAGATGGGTTGCCAGAATTCTTCCTTCCTTCCACGCACTATCGACTCTTCGGTTCACTGGCCTATACTCTAGAACTGGGATGAATTCAGTTCATATGAGGTCCCCTCCAGGAAGTCCACTTAATACTCAGTTCTCTTGCGTTAGCTCAGGACCATCCTTAGGCTGTTTGCAATGAACTGTTTTGCTGCACACTTATGGGCCTTTCCCTGCAGCTATGCTGCAGTATATTGGATGTGCATCCAGACCACTAGAGGTTTCTGAGAGGGTGTGTGTGCATGCGTGCGCATGCGCATGAATTTAAATATCCTCTCCATATTACTGACCAGGGTTTTGGAACTACCCCAGGACATTCCTCTTGTGCATGTTAGTAAAGGATTTGGGGAGTTTTAATCAGTGCAATATATATTCTCGATAGCGTGGACTGTATTAGTTAATCTTTGTGTCACAATCATTAAAGAGCTTCTGGGGGCAGAGAAGACAGTGGCAAACATATATCAGGAATGATGTACTAAACACTGCATGGGAGGAGTCGTCCTAAAAGATGATTTTGTCATCTCATTAGAAGAAACACGGCAAGCACTAAAGTTTCCCAACATAGAATTTCTGTTTTCTATAATATGACATATAGTAACTGCCTCTTATGTGTACATCATTAATTTACCATGTTAAAATGCTTTTTCTTAACAAGCTCTATGGCAGAAACCCTACAGAAACATACAGATGGCTCTTCCCACAACCAAAATGCCATGTTCCTGAAGAACATGCTAAACCTTATGCAAAGTAAATATGTCGGGATGTTGTAACCATTGCAATAACTGCTTCTATATGTTTTAAACACAGACACATGATTTTTATGCCACCTATAAAGAGACACTGTCAAGTACACTTTCAGAGAAATGTCTTTCATTTTCCTGTTTCATAACCTTGTAAATGCTTGAGAATGTACTCTGCTTGCCACTACGTAAACACTGAGTTATCCTTAGACCTCTCAAATCAGAAGCATATACACTACCGTTTTTTATATCAGCATTAACAGTGCTGTGTCAGCCCACCTCTAAACACCAGGGCCAGATTCTCAGCTGATGTAAAGCACCGTAGCTCCTTTAAAGTCAGTGGGAATACACATGATCCACTTTACTGTGAGATTATTGCCTTCAGCTGCCCTCCGAAATAAAGGCTGATGAGTAATCTAGAGGGAGACCCAAAACTTGAATTTCAGGTCTGAGCATCCATGAAACTTGAGGACGTTTAGAGTCAGGGCAGAACATTAGCCCTAATGCATATTTATTGATATTTTCCCCATATTTATTGCACCTTTTCAGAAAAGTTCTAGGAACATGATGTGTGTCAAAAATTAACCTTTTAAAAGTCCCTGAACCTTTGAAGAAAAAGAAAAGCAAAATCTGTCTGCGCAGAGACTTCCTGAGCTTTGTAATGTCGCTGGCATGTCAGCAAACTCAGGCTGTTAGATCAAAGGGTAATGAGAATTTCAAAGTCCCATCAGAAGAACCTGCCCTTACTAGTGTCTGAATCCAGGCAGTGTCTGCTCAGAGAAAGGTGGTCTCCATGACCCAAATAGCTAAGGGTTCTGTAGACCAAAGCCATTCCTTCTTGCCTTTTTAATGTGGGTGGTTCCAGAGAGACGCATTTTCATAGGAACCTTCAATTATGCTATTCTCCAATTTTTATAACATTTGTCTTTTATCTAAGCTGTTTGCAGCCCGATTTTATCCAGTCCGTTGTAGTTCTTTCTTATATCTGGTATGTACAGAGGCTTTTATTTGGGTCAAGCAACAGGTTGTTTGTCAAGTAAGGATTTTATTATGCAGATTTATGATGACAGGCTCATCCCAATGGCTGCAGGTAGCCCCCAGTTCTCGGTCTATTTTTGTGGAAGCCAAGCATAAAGAGAATGCGATTTAATGAGTTTGTAGAGGCCACAAGAGCTCCTGTTTTGACATTTGCAGGGGCCCTGTATGACTTCAGACCAGCCCTGAGTTCGCTGTCCTCAGGCAGAAGGGCATTGTGGTGGTTCTTGTTAATCACCTAGGATGCTTTAACTGGTGCAAATCAAGAAAGAAAGCTCTGCTAGAGAAAGCTTTCCGAGATAATGGTCTGTGGAAGAAAACAATCCCAGCTTGGCATAGAGCACTAATGCCACATTCTAACTTCTCCACTCTCACCACGGCTGAACTTGTTTGCAGCTTTTATTGCTTTGTTTTGAATGCATGGGTTTATTCTTGTTAAAGCATCTCAATAGCAGCTATGTTTGTACTTAATCATATCTTTATTTTTGCAGATTCCTATTCAGAGCATAACATTCCCCTCACGGAATAAACTGCATGCCTTATGTTTGCCATTGCTCTAAAACTAATTCTGTCTTTATTTTTCTTTCCTCCTCCCCTTTCCCTCCCATTTTATTTTTATCGCACTGTTTGTTCCCCACCTGTTTTTTAACATCACATATTGTTAAGGAATGCTCTAAGAATAGGACCACTGATGCCGCTTTTTTGGAGCAGCTTGACTTTTCACAGCAGATACACCACAGTAAAAAGCTTTTCAGTATCCCAGAAGTAGCCGAAGAGGATGCTGAATATTCTGAACTATTGCACAAGCAGGGTTTAGGTGTGCCCTATAAAATGAAACCCATGGTAGCTAGACCCACTAGACCATCTAGCTCCTACAATCAAGACAAACAGCACAACTTCTGGCCTCAAGCTAAGCACAGAATTTCAGGCATGGAGGATTTTACTTCAGAAGATAAAGGATCCAAATACAGTAGATCCCTAGTGAGAAGCCCCGACAGTGGACTAGACTGTGGAAGTGAGGAAGAAGAATCTCGCTTGAATTTCAAAAATGCTTATGATTTGATTTCTGTCAACGCTGTGCCTGGTTGCTGTCCAGAGACATACAGTTCATGCAGAAAAAGCACAAGGCCATTGCTTGCTCACAGGAAAATTTTAACCAGGCAAAGCAGCATTGAAGAAGATTTTGACGACCTTAGTCCTTCCTTTATAGAACCCGGAAGTGAGGAGGCCAAGCCCAGTTGTGAGAGAAAGTGTGAGACTCAAAAATGTAACAGAACAGATCATTTGACTAACAAAGATATTCAGCGATTCTGGAAGATCAACTTACAAGCGAATGACTCTAGGGCAGCTGTTCCACTTGCAGAGTCATCCCACAGAGATGCAGAAGACTCTCTGGTGTGTGAAATAAAACTTCCTTCTAACATCTGCCTGTCAAATCAGTCTGTTGTTTTTCTTTTCTTTCCCTCTTCCTGCTTTTTTTCCCCCTCTTAAAGTCCATCTTTGGGACCTACCTGCTGGTGGTTTATTTTTTCTTTCTTTCCCCCCATGATTTTTTATTTGGTAATCTGCATTTTGCTTCACAAGCTTCTTTTGTATCATGCTGAAATCAGTTTAATTTGCTTTACAACAATGATTTTCCCAGAGAACAAATTACAATAACGGCTGCTTTTGTTAAAGGACAACTGAATCTAAATTTTAATTAAGGGTTAGCTGAACTATAATTTTCCAAAAGTTTGTTTTTCTCTTTAAAGCGCCTATCAGAATATAGTTTAAAAAGTAAAAATAGATTTTATTTTTAACTGGAAAAAAGAAAGCATTTCACCCATTTTTATTTTTAAGGTCTGTCTTAAAGATTCCATTTGCTCATGTTGTTTTGCTCTCCTCACTCCCAGATTTTCGGGAACTGCTCTTCATCTACAGTCCTTTCTGGGCAAGTACCAAGAAATATCTCCCCCAGTGACCAAGCTTCTTGGAGTCACAGGATTCATCACGTTTCCATTTTCCACCCTCTTTCTGCACTGTCACATCTTTGCCCTCTTTTTTTAGATCATCTCTTCTTGCCTTTGAAGTTGCAGACTGCGTCTCGTAATGAGACTGCAGGCAAACAGCTTCTTCAGGAGGGACAAGATAATGCCATTCCACATCTTAATCCACAAGGGTGCCTCTGTGATCCTGCCTATTTTCATTTCTGTGCAGTGGCCCACAAGGGAGACTCTATGAACTTGTATCCATAGGTCTCCCTGCTCCCAAAGAGAGTCACTCGAGTTTACCCTCTCAGCGTGCAACTCTCCTGAGAATGGAAGTCTCCAGTCTAATATCTTATGTAAGAGCAGATACAGCTGCTGCTGCGCATCAAGCCCAGCTGTTTATTCTGAATTGACAATTTAAAAGTTCTCCTATTAAAATTGGTGCCAAGGCTTGTTGAAAAACATACCCTGGAAAGCATTAAAATAATAACATTTATTATAAATTAGCTAACAGAAAGAGAACCAGCGGTGGTGTGAGGTGAAATTTGTCAATCTCTTCTGCAAGTTTTAGTGATTTAAAAAGCCTGTAACCACAAAAGGCCTTTGGAGAGGAGCAGTGTTCCCAAGAACACCACGAGGAGAAGGACGTATACTGGGTAATGTGCTGCAAACTGTACAAAACAATCTAGAAAAAAAGAAATGTGCTTACCTGACCAGTCATATGCTACCATCACAGCTTTGATGTGAGTGATCTGAACCCTCTTCCGGGAGAGTAAAAAGTGCTCTGAGCCAAGCTAGCAGCAACAGCAAAGGCAAAAGAATGTCTCCAAAATGATTTTCTTTTTTGTTCCAATGTGTGACTGCTGTTACGAAGTGTGTGCCATTTTTCAGGGAACCGTTTTTCCTTTGCAGGTTTAGGAGGCCTCAGTATGACTTTTCAGCTAACCTTTCAGTTAAAAACTATGTTTAGTTGCCTTTAGAGCTTCCTCTTCTGAAAGTGATTGACATTATTGACGTGCCCTTTGAATGCACCAGCTGTGGAATTTGCAAACCTGTTGTTTTTGTTTTTTAGCTTTTAGGGAATCCATCATCCACTGGACGACCTGACAGGACGGAGCACTCGGGTCGAAGGTTGTCTCATGCCAGTGCAGTCCCACAAAGGTCTCGACCAATGTTGGTCCCTTCCATTGGTTAGTTGGCCTGATCAGTGCATGTCTATTCTTTACAGCCGCAGAGCTGGGGGATTGGTAAAACAAACAAGCAAAACTTTTCCGCCACAGTAACTCTAAATCCTTTAGATAAAATGAACTAAATTAAAACCAACTCTGTCTCAGGCTAATTGAGTGTACTGGAGATTCATTAAGGGTCTGAACCAAACCCCATTGAAGTCAATGGGCTTTGAATCAAGACATATGCTTTGGTGGATAAGTACAACTTAAAACCTTTCGTAGACAGTTCAGTCTTTAAAATAAATCAAGGTGTGGACATGCTATTAATATACCTAAAATAAGTGCACTCATCTATCCATCCATCCATCCATTCATCCATCATTCCATTCACTTACCATCAACTTGCCTTCACCTTCCATTCTCTTAACTACTTTTTGGAATTCAGCAAGAGAAAATGAGGTTATTAAATTAAATGAGCAAATAAGAGTGAAGTATGTTTATTAGATTTGCTTTTTGTAACCAAGCCATCTCTGTTCTGGTTAAATCATGACCTAAAATTTCTGCAAGAAATTCCAAAAAGTACTACAAACAAGATAATGGAATCAAGACACCAAGCACAAAAACACTTTCACTAAAACTTGCACTCCACACAAAGAACTAGGAAACAGTCATGCAAGGAACACAGAAGTGGAAATAGAGAACTGGAGACTGTGTACAGAAATAAAATCTTCACGTGATCTAATTTCTACAATGCCTGTGCTTACATTAGATGATACCTTATGAACAGAGTACACAGCAATCCAGAGAACCCAAGGCAACATTAAGCAGGTTTGTCCTGAATAGAGAACTGTAGACTGTGTACAGAAATAAAATCTTCACGTGATCTAATTTCTACAATGCCTGTGCTTACATTAGATGATACCTTGTGAACAGAGTACACAGCAATCCAGAGAACCCAAGGCAACATTAAGCAGGTTTGTCCTGAAGCTTTATCTGTGAATGAGAAACTTGCCTCACAGAGCACAGCCACATAATGATACTTCCTATAAAGCAACAGGATTTTTTCAATTGCTAAACATTAAAGGTTTTCTCCCAGTTCCTTTCATGGATACACAACAGAATAACAATATAGAAAATTTAAACAGAAACCCTTCTGTGGTGTACAGCACCCTCTACAGATTTGTAAAGTTAGCAAGATTTTGTTCTCAAGGGGAAAACAATCGGATATTATATACATTTAATAATAATTTATGAAAACTGTCAATTTAAAAACAGTACAACTGTAATGCATAGGGGCATTCTTAGTACTTTCACTGCATGTATTTAAAGATTATGATGCTCCTGCCACTTACACTGATATAAATCAGGAGTAACTTCACCCAGGGGGGAATTACAGTGGTGTTTTCAAAAAAAGGTGTAAAGGGAAAATCGGGCCAGAAAATGCAACTGTAAATAGCAACTGGTGACTATTAGTTGAGCCAAATAGTTCTCAGCAGATAAATATTCTCAGTATAGGCCGATGTTTGTTAGATTAGTGTTGCTGTTTTATTTTTTGTAGTTTTATTTTTCAAAAGTAAATATTTTGGGAGGTGGGAGAGAGGGGTGTTATGGAATACTGAAAAATACATTGTGCATTTAAGATTTTCTTTATCACCTGTTTAAAATAATTTAACAATAAATAGCTGGGGTTTGCATTTGAAATAAATTTGGTTAAATTAATTCTTTGGATTTTCCTTTACCTCTGATTTTAATGGAAAGATGTGGATGGAGGAGGCACCTGATTAAATGCAGTGGGCCCAGCTTTCTCTCAACAAGGTTGGAACACAAGGAACTACTAAATAATGATGTCACTGTTCAGCGACTAAAGAGCGGCATTTTAGGAAGTAGATAAAAAAGGATTAATTTTTTTATAATCAGACCACATTCAAATTGATAATTAAACAGAGAATAAAATATAAGGTTCTAATCTACTTCTTTAGTGTGAGTCAAAGAATGCATTAGTGTGTTTTGCGATAAGTATGCTTTATGAATGCTTTTCTGGGGAAGTTGCATTAGGCCCGAATAACAATTTTGCATAACACTGATAAGGCATACCCACAGTGGCAGTATTTTCAGCATCTAACAAAAGAATTACTCTCTGATCCTCTGTGAAATTGATATAGACCCTATCAAATATCATACCTAATGTGATGTGGTTCTGATGGAGGATTCCAAACAGCTGACTTCTTTGATTGTATTGCAGTGTTTAAACAAAGAGAACAAGTTTCTAATAGCATTCACAGGAACAGATCTAATGCGAAACTGAGTGTTATCAATCAGACATGCAGTACACTGGCTTTCTTAACTTAGCAGGGCACTTTAAAAAATCAGCACAAGTGATTAGTTGTTATTGTTAGTTAGATTGTTGTTAAAATGTAACTGGTGATATATGCCTACCCACTATATAATAAATACCCACCTCAGTAATACAGGTCAGTCAAGATACATATAGGGTAAAACCACAAAAGAGTCTTGCTACAGAAAACAAAAACATGGGGCATAGGTGAGCAGAGCAGATAAATAGACTGAAAAAACCCGTGTCCAATTAAATCCTGTAACAGATCATGGTGCAGACTTGATCACCCTGTCTTCACTCAGGCAAAGCTCCTATTGAATTCCAAGTGGTTTTGCCTGAGTGAGGACTGAATAAAACAGACATTGTGGCTCTGTCATCATAAAAAGATGGTTCTTTTTTAAAAAATGGGCCAAATTCTCAAATTTTTCTTGGAGCAAAACTCCCACTAAGTGTAATTAGTAGAGGCTTTTTTTCCTTTTAAGGCCCAAAGAATATGAGGCTTCTTCCATTTATCAATAGGGGTTAACTTACATGGTAACAGTTTCTTTTGTTCTGTGTGTGTTCAGTGGCTTGTATAATTGGCTCCTGGTCCACGACTGGGGATTCTAGGCACTATGCTGAAACCAATAATAAATAGCAACAGTAAGTTTTCCAATCCTATGTTCCACTTTTGCAAGGTCAAGGGAAAAATATAAAATACATTTTATCTTTGGAAATAGATAATCTAAAATCAGAATTAAACTGCAGGGAGATGTGTTAATGCAGATATATTCGTAGTCTAACAGGGAAATAATCTAAAATGAGTTTAAATTTGGGGGCCTTTTGGCTAAAGATGTTTCCCAGTAAATATTTATCCTAGAAGTATCACAACTTTGGAGTTCTCTCTAGAGTGATTTATCACTTTTAAAGACTTCCTCTCATTTATGCCAGCCAGGTAAATTACCTTAATATCTGGAAACTCCTGCTATCACCTCAAGTTTTTAACAGCATAGTTGATTGACTTGAAGCTAATCTTCAAGGAGAGAACTACCTATTAACAGTCAAAACCTTATAAAAAATATTAATGACCTAAAAGTAACAGTAACATTTTAGTGATGCTGAGCAAATATGCAGCGCTCAATACATTTCTATGAAGGAAATATAATTTCCTGCCCCACAGAGCTCACAGTTGGCATTTACCCTCCAGATATCCATGAAAGTTTTAAAAAGCATGAAGGCAAGACCCTTTAAAAAGGAAGCACCCCTTTCCATGAGCCTCTGCTGTGGAAGAATCACTGAAGAGTGATTTCATCTGAGAATCAGTCAGGAAAACTGATACACACCGTTTTGCAGATGGTTTGCCATCCTGCTATAACTAAGTCAACACCTGCCCTCAGGAGCCTCCTCTGAGAAGACTATAAAGTGTGTTTAATAGATCATTCCCTTTTTCTCCATAGAAATTACAATGGACAGTAACAGTGAAGGCGGTCGGTCTCGGTCAGGTAGTGAGGGAAATATTTCACCTGTAAAAGAAGAAGCTTATTATCGCAGGATTGGTGGACTCAGGAAATGGTCTCAGCAGCGTACCATGGCCTCTGACTCTAGATACGGTATGCCGAACCTTCTTCATCCTTTCTGACAGACGCATTTAGAGCTGGGTGTTAATGAGTGCCATTTCTGTATGACGACATTGCATGCAATGCAGAATGCAAGGGGAGCTATCTCTTAAGTCCTGTCTGCCCTGCTTCCAGGTAAGTTTGTGCATCTCAGCTCAGCTGTGAGGGAGGAAGAGCACTTAGTCATCCACTGATAACTGTCATGCAACCAGCTTCCCATACTGAAATAAGTCAAAGCACACTGCATTGCATGAACCTCCGTGAAGGTACGTCTTTATTCCTCCATGGCTGTGTAACATCAATTAACATCGAATGTATACACCTTCGAACACTCATTGCTCAAACAGACCAGACTTCCACTTGATTCATAAATATAGGATTAGACAGAGCCAAAATGGGGGTGGTACATCGTCACCAACCCTTCCCTAGGAAGAAGCAGCAGTGGTCAAGCATCGCTCCTCGTTTATTGGCTTGGCTTAGGGACGACCTGAAGTCATTAGGTGCCTTTCCATTGACTTCACTGGGCTTTGGATCAGGCCCTCAATGAAGGAAAAAATATTAAATGTATTTTAAAAGTATGTGTCCATTAATAACTACAAAGTTCTAATTGAAATATGTAAGGTAGTAATTATCTCGCACTCACTATTGATCATGTTTGCTGCTTCATCAACATAAGAAACCATTGCATAACTGCACAAAACTCTGAACCTTTCATAGCTCATTACACAGTAAGTTCAAGTACTTAACAGTTCCGGCATAAAATTGGCTTAGGCCAGGTATGAAGCTGAGGAAGTGCTAAGTGTTGTGTTCCTCTCAAACGGAGCAAAAAAGAAACCAATCATTTAAAAAGTGCTCTTTTCCAAGTCGATGCAGCCCTGTATTCCATTTAGGTGGGTGTGCGCACCAGACCTGGAGAAATTTGCCATCCCATGGGGTAAGTGTTCATGCCCTGTGGCCCTAGCCCTTCTCCTGACTGTAGAAAGCCAGGCTGCCCCGTCCCCTCAGTTCTGGATCAGCGCCCATGGCCGGCGTCCGAATGCTGTGTGGCGTCCTCATCTCACACTTCTGGGCTGAGTTTTCTGAGATCTTTTCTTGTACGTAGTAGGGCCACCTTAGAGTTCGGTTAGAGCTCAGGTGACATCAGTGGCATTTCTAAATGATATTTTGATAGTGGACATCTTCAGGTGGTGACTTGGTTCCCTGTGCATATTTTTGCAAACCACGATGTCCTTAAGCCTATGTCAAGCTCAGATGCAAACTTTAAATAGCCCGCACGCCCCACTGCCTGAGAGTGCTGCTGGTGTGTCACCCACATGGCATACACGACTGCAGCTACTCCAAGAAGAAAGGTTACCTGTCTGTAACTGCTCTTCGAGATGCATATTCCATTACCTGTCCCCTCATCAGCAGTCTGTACTTTTAGCAGTCAGTTTGAAGGAACTGAGGCAACATCGCCTTTATATAGCCAGGGGAAGTGCTAGGCTACAGGGTGTGAGTGCTGCTCCTGTGGGTCCAGCGAGGCAACGTTCTTCAGCTCTGGGGCCCCGGGCACATACACATTCGCTCGGAATACCCATGCGCACCACGTCTCAAAGACACAGTTACAGTAGGTAGCTGGTCTTTAGGTTTGAGAGCAAAAAGCTCTGAATCTATAGAACCAGATCATCTACTGGCATAAGTTTCAGTGACTTCAGCAGAGCCACGCCACTTTACATTAGCTGAATATCTGGCCTAAAGGAGCCATTCAGCAGGATGTGTGTGTGCAGGAGTATATAACATGTTTGAGACTTCAGTGGGAGTTGGCCATCAGTCAAGGAGGGCATAATTTGGCCTGCTTCACTTTAAAAAACAGATTGCTCAATACTCTGAATAAAAGAACTGGTTTGCATTTCAAGTCCATCTGACCATGGGAATAAAATATCACAATTGGAGGGAATCCCATTGCCTTTTGTCCCATATCCTGGCCTTGTCCCACTTCCTTTTTGTGCTTTGTGTCTGTGTAAAGCTTCCTGGCTCGGCTTTTTCCCCACCCTTTGGCTGTGCTGTATTTCCCAATTCACCCTCTTTTTAGTGCTGTAGACACAAGCTTCAGTAGCCATCCCCTTGAAGGTGTGCCCCTTAATTCACTTTTTTTTTTTTTTTAAATTATGAAAAAATTGTTTAATGGAGCAAGCTGGCAGGAGGAGGAGGTAAAGACAGGAGGGTCATCTTTAAGAAAGAAAGGTTCTACACTAAATCTTTAATAAATACTTAATCTTATGTAGATTATTAAAACAAATACTGGGAATAGATCTATTTAACATATATTCTTTCGGAAGGCCTATTTTATAATAGTGAGCGATCTGGAATAGCTATGGCTTGATTTAGTAAAACATTTAGGCAAGAGATTGACTCCTGTTGAAGTCAGTACATATGCTTAAAATTAAATGTGTGAGGAGCCAAGATTTCAGCGATGTTTTGGGTAGCTGGGTTTTATTATGTATTGGGCAAGAGTGCTGTCTCTTTAAGCTCTTGATTAAGATCATAGCTAGATTGGTTTTAACACACTTGCAGGCAAGAAAAACCTTTATAGGAACTCAGCTAGACCATAAATCTATTTTGTTATTTTTGGAGTATTGTTTTAACCTTAGTCCCATCCACAAGTGTTGGTACCGCACTAGCAATAACTTCTCCTAGTGTAGGTCCTCTGACCAATGCAAACACAAGCCCTGTTTACACAGTGCACTCATCAAGAGTAGAGATGTAAATCTAATGCACGCTATTGTGCTATGCGCTAACTGGCCTGTGTCAACCCTGCTGGGGAACACTAAGTTCCCTAGTGCATGTTAATGTAGTGCCCTTTCAAACAGAGCTATAGAAACAAATTTCAGATCTAAATTGAACAAGTTGAAAAATTATTCTGACTTGCATTTCTGAATTTTTGCTTTAATCTTATTTTCACAGATGGATACTGCAGTCGGGACCGTCTTTCTCCAGACATTTATGAAGAATCAGAAACAGATCCTGGCACAGAGGACATTTCTACTCGAATATTTGTTGCCCTCTTTGACTATGATCCACTGACAATGTCCCCCAACCCTGATGCTGCAGAAGAAGAGCTACCATTTAAAGAAGGACAGATCATTAAGGTGGGTCCTAAAAACAAAGCAAACCAAAGACTCAATCTTGCAAACTGGCCCTCGTGGCCATTCACACAGAGCCATTTCTAGGATCAATGTCAAGACCTTTTCCTTAGAGCCACAAGTGTTTATATATCACGGGGTGGAGTGTAGTACAGGTTGTGTAAAACATTAAATACTTTTTCTTTTTAAAAATAAACCAGTTTAAAATTAAATGGAAATTATAGCAATCCAGACTAAGGCCTAAATTTACTATATTAAAGTAATTTAAATAAAAATATTCAAGTAGTATATGTTCGCCGCAAAACTTTAAAGAAAGTCAAACTACATAACTGACGGAAATCAATGGCTAAGCACTTGGAATTGGAGAAAAAAATTGATGTATGAATGACTTACTGTTTTCTAACATAAAAGTGTAAAAATTACAAAGCTGCCTAGGTCCCCCAAACCAGAATAGACTCTAAAAACAATCGCATAAGCCCCCCTTTCCCAGAGCGCCACCCTTTTGAGGACTCTGCTTTACCATTCATCTCCTCAGGGACACATGCTGATTGAGTGTATAAGGGCTTTGGAAACATTTCTGACAAAATTATTCTTTCCTTTAGGTAATAAAAACATACAGTTCTAGGTACCATGAAAAACCCTTTCTTTTATAACTGTCCGTCCTTTTTGTTAGCTGACCCTCTGATTACTCTCATTAGGTGATTGCAGTCCCCTACCATGTGAACCACAGCCTAATTGGAAAACCAACGTTTTCTTGGTTCAGCCACTTTTTTTAGCATATCCCCTGTATTGCCCTGATAGACCTATTCAGATACCAGTGTGTCTTGATAGTCTGCTCACCCAGCTGAGGTATGCAAGCACCACACCCTTGTATGAAGTAGAAATACATAACCATACAGTGTTCATAAATGCAAAGAGAATCCATACACTTCACAGATTCCCCACAGTCACATGAAAACCACCGTTGTACAGATAAACTGAAGAGATGTGTCCTGAAGTGACAGACGATAAATAGATATCCATTAGATAGAACTGTACTTTAAACCAGTGGTTCCCAACCTTTTCACTACCATGGCACACTTCAGTGAGACAAACAATTCCACGGCACACCCACTTTTTTCAGCTGAATTGATTCCTCATAAACATCACATCTGCTTACATTTACAATGGTTACGATCTTAGTAGAGAGGTTTGCAACACAGTGCGTACAACAAGCTAAAGAAGGATCAAATGCATTAATGTTTTAAATCCACCAGAAAAAAATACACGTCATCTCAATTTTGGCCTTTGGCCCCCTGCTTTTAGAATGTTTCCATTTTAGAATTGAAAGACCGATACCTCACTTTTAATTTGGTGATTAATTTTCACAAGTTTTATGAGTTGTAATTTTGGTTGGATAGAAAATTGTTGAAGATGAAACAATATTTGTTTTACATTACCTATGTACAAAATTTCACAGCACACTTAGACAGTTCTCATGGAACACCAGTTGAAAACCACTGCTTTAAACCATCAGAACAGTGATTCCGCTGACTATTAAATGTTATAAAAAGAAATGATCGTGATAAGGACATCTAAGTATAACAAATCACATATCGTGATATTCTTGATACTGTCACTATTTTACTTATTGCCTCAGTTGGCACGGGACATGATTATACTCATTCTGCTCCGGTGTTTTCATGATGTACTTACATTAGTAGACTTGGAAAAATTAGATTTTCATGTGAAGGGCTAGTAAATCTTGATTTCACCTTACACGCACACAAACTGACCAAAAATGTTACCATCAGTGATAAATTTACAGACTGGCAAAGTAAGAAAAATGCTGCTTGAGAAGTTACTTGAGTTTGATTTTAAATATATTTACTTTGTATATTTTTACATAATTTTAGACAATTTTACCTCTCTCTAAATTTCAGTCATCATTTTAAATATTTTTTCAACGATTTGGGAGTACAGTGAAATCAACATTTAATGATTTTAAAAAATCTAATCCTTCCCCGTCTAGTAATGTATTAAAAGGAGAGGTAGTGCTCTGATAATCTATAAATAGATAATATACGAATATGGTTAATACAACTAAGACAGATAACTCCTAAGACTCAAGGTCGTCTTTGAACTGGAGCCAAGGGTTTAAAAAAACATCAATACTGCCTGTTGTCTTCGTACAGGAAAGATCTAAAATAAATCAGTAGTTCAGTCTTGAAGGCACATCGTTTAATTAGTTCAGCCCTAGATTCAATCTGTATTTGAATTTAAAGCAGCTTTTTTATTTGGTATCAATTACATTTTTATAAATTCAAAGGAATGTTTTTAAGCCACATCATACAGTATTGAATTCTCAATGTCTTACTATAAGCTCCATTTAATTAGATTTGATTAATATTAAAGAGGGGACTAGTTTTGACTTAATTTGGATTCATTTATTAATGGGAATGAGGCTTCAGATTCCATTGTATGTGTGTGAGATATGCATAAAAATAGATACACGTTTCATATAAAATGTTTTCTTGATCTAACCTTTATTTTACCAAAAGTTTAATCTATTTAAAATAATAAAAACTTAGATCCGATTCTTTAAATGCTCTCTTTTGCCTCTACCCACTGTAAATAGAGTGATGCAAACAATATGAAGGCTTTGGGGGGCTGGAAGCTTTTGGTGGTATTTTTCATTTAGTTTGTGTTAAAGCTAACGAGATGTCTTCTCAAATATCTCGTGTCACAGTTCAGACATACTTAAAAACAAGAAAACCCCAAAATAAACACAAATTCAGATCTATAAACACCCTGCAATCCTTCTGGGACTGTTCTGCTTATGTAATAAAGCCTAAATATTAAAACAATATTGATTGATATAGATTTTAATGTCTTGAATATTCAGGTTTATGGTGATAAAGATGCTGATGGATTCTATCGAGGAGAAACTTGTACAAGACTTGGCCTCATTCCATGTAATATGGTCTCTGAAATCCAAGCAGATGATGAAGAGATGATGGATCAGCTTCTGAAACAAGGTTTTCTTCCTCTGAATACACCTGTAGAAAAAATAGGTAGGGGAAATTATATGTACACAAGTGATTTGGTGCTATTAACAGGGCTGTTTATGCTTTGGCTTTTTTTTTTTTTTTAATTATATGGCACATGCATCTAAACTTTACAAGTCTACTACACTGTGGGATACATTCTGTGTCAGCATCTGGACTGCATTTCTTAAAAAAGTCATAATATTTAAGCATTTCACTATTGATGCACACATGAGGACTGGCATTTCGATACTGCACATATATATATATTTTTTTTAAACTGATTTTCTGAAAGATTTCTAGACACAGAACAAGTCCCTTGGCTTTGGAGTATGCAGTGCTGAGGTGCCTAATAAATGTTATGCTCACAGCTGGAAAGTATAAAAAGAACCACTTGTTTGTTGTTCTTTTTACTTTTCTACTTTAACTTAATTTAGCATAAATTTAAAGGGATGGTGGCAAAGGGTTATGGCTTGTTGTTATTCAGGTTACCATTGGCTCTTGAAAAAGTTTAAAGACACTGATAACGCAAATCAACCTTTCCTCTTATTTTGAACCAGTTACCTCTTAAATCAGTGGCTCAATGTTGTGCAGAGATGTATCATAGTTGTAACAAATATATTTTGAGGGAAAGCCATCAACAAACTTGAAATCTTTCAGCGGCACAATAAATCAAAGGCCATAAATTGCTAACATTGGTACAATCTTGCTTAAAAGTGAACTGTAAAGGTGGCTGCATAGAACTGAAAACAACCAATGAAAATCTCTTCAGAATTGTTTTGCAAGATTGCAGAGTGAAAATAGTATCTTGTCGGGCTGGGGTACGCAAGACCGCACTCTCTCTCTCTCTCAGGGAGAGGGTGTGGTCTCGCCGAGTGCAGTCATGGGCCGGACGGAAGAGGTTCGCATTTAACGCCCCTGACCTAGACTGACGAGTAGCGTCTTCGCTACCGCCCTTGAGCTGCGCATTTGAAGGACAGCAAGCCCTCAAGTCTCTTGGCATTTCTTTACACTGCAAAACCCAAAAGCACCCCCCCCCCCAACCAAATGCAGCAGTGAGTCTCAGAGCCTGAGCCTTGGGCTCATGCAATGGGGCTATAACAAACGGTATAGACGTTCCCGCTTGGGCTGGGCATGCCTGAGGCAGGCCATTTTACATCGCTACGTTAGGTCCAGTGTGAGCCCCACATGCCTGTCAGTCGGCCAGGCTCCAACCCTTGCTGCCATTCTCGTACTCCCAGCAACCTAAATCAGTGAGAGCTGTGGATGCTGAAGACCTTTGAAAAAGGTCACTTATTTATGTGCCTAATACAATTGCAGGAGCCCCCAGGTCCTCAACTTCTGGCCATTCTAAGGATCTGCAAAGCCCACTGGTTTTTCTGTTATGTGCTACTGGAGACGCCACCCACTTTGGCAGAGAAATGATGTCTGAATCTCAGATTTTTCCAGGAGAGGGAGAGCACTCGTATTAAAGTACCACTATTTGTACACATACTGCTTAGTCTGGAATCTTCTGGCCAGGTCTAACTCCCACCCAGCATCCTCTGCAGTTCACCTTTACAAGCAAGTGGCTTTTCTTTTAAATCTGGATGAAATGTTTTAACCACACGTTAAAGGAAACGTACATAGCATTCTCGAGCTGAGAATATGGAGCGTTTGGCTTAATTTTAAGTTAAATACAAATCAAGTGCCTGAACGTGCAAACAAATCCGTTTCCAGACCCCTCCTGTCACCCAGGCTGCCATTGGGGCACTGTGTGCAGGATCTGTCTTCTGCTGTGATCCTGCTCTTTACTCGGAGTGTTAAATCAAGCACTTAACATCGTGTGCTCAGCTATGACTAATTTTGCTTAATCCTTTGCCCACATTAAGTCCTTAAAAATTAAGAACTTGGAACAGCTTCATATCTTTTCCTCTTCTTTTATTTGTATGCATTCCTTTCCTGAAGTCAACTGTGACCGTTTCAAAGAGAGCACACGCTCTGTACACCGCAGATCCAGAAAGTCTAAAAGAGGTCTGTGCTAAGAAACAGTAACTTGATTCAAGCTGTAAATTAGCTGAATTGCTTTGAGCTGTCTCGATTTACTTTTTATGCCTTTGATCATTGAGAAGTAGCAAGGCCCCTCGCCTGTCCTAGCAGTCCTTTGTTAAAGTGACTCCTTACTTCTGCAAGGCAGTCACTCAGGATGTGATTTGGGCCACGTCACAGGGGAACTGGGTCCCACATCTGTAATAATCCATCCTTTCACTTAAGACTTCTCCTTGCACTCTCTCTAAATCCCTTGCGTCAGGAGCCGGGTTTGCTCACGTTCCCAGTGACTGGGCAGGTGCTGCAATCCTGACTGAATGCTTCACTCCCAGCTATTAGAGGATGTAAGCCACAGTGCATGCTGCATACTTCCCACTCCTATCTAACCCCTTCTCCACCCCCTGAATGTGCCTAGGACATTGGAGCCGGAGTCCTAGGGCTGCTCCTACCTGAGTTTTCCTTGATCACATTTCATAATGCTCTTCACTAGCTCATCAGAACGCCCCCTCCACGCCTGCTGTGAGTAAAACGAAAAGGCATGTTTCTCTTGCTGCAACATCATCTGCAAGAATCATGCTGCTGTTGTCAGTTTTAAAATTAAGCCCAGCACAGACTTCCCTGCAAATGTGTATTGTCAATCAATAACCATTGCATATAATTTCTGGAAGCTCTAAGTTTCACCTCCTTTCTTCTGTCACCTGCTAAGAAAAGCTGTAAACTCATGGAATACTTGAAAATGTGTTTCCGTAACCACAAGGCTAATAGAAACATTCAGATTCATTGAAAGAATTGATATATCACTTGTCGTGGACCAATTTAAAATATCCGTTTCTTGTCCTACTTCCCTGCCATGAGGGTGCACAAAACCCTTGTTGGCTTTATTCAGGGAAAAAAGACCCAAAAGTAAAATTGACAGCCTGACTGAAGTGAAATAAGACAGAATCCTGAACATCAGCTACCTAAAAGCCTGGGTAGGAGCACCTGATAAATCATAAAAAGTCATAAATACCTTTTAATATACAAATTTGTTGAGATTATTGAGAAACAGTAGGCTCAACCCAGTTAAGAATTAGAGTTCCATGTCGGGCTTCCATCAGGAATCCATGACTATATTTGGTACCTTTCTCGTGTCTAGCTTGCTAAGAAACTAGTCTGAGTGGGTTGCTACACTGTTGACAACAATAACAAGAGGAAAAAAAAATTGTGCCATGCTGAGTTTTTTCCTTGAGAATAACTTTGATAGCTTTCCTTCCCTTTCCCTTCTTATGGCTGGACCAGAAAGGAACAGACGCAGTGGCAGACAGCATTCTGTGTCAACACGGAGGATGGTGGCACTATATGATTATGATCCACGGGAAAGTTCTCCTAACGTTGATGTAGAGGTATTGATTTAAACAAAATACAATTTTTGTCACTTGTATATCCAGTACATTTAAAACTACACCAGGATTGTTTGGAATTATTCTAGAGGTGTGCAGAATGTTAACTTGACAATACCATACTTCCACCAAGCAAAGTATGTTCTTTCCAAACAAACAGACAAGTAAAAGGTTTGTACATACTATAGATGTGAATTCATGGAATTGGGTCAAGAGCATCTTCCGGTATTCAGCACCGTCTTGCCCTAAATGCATTATGTAGACTTGTGGATACATTAAAATCATGGAAGCAATATATTGCAGGCCTACTAAAATGGTAAATGATTTAATTATAATAACTTATGGGAATAAATAATCTCCACTGAAGAATATACCTAACATCTTTTCTTAAGGTTGCTTAATTTTCAGAAATGTCACAACTCACACTAATAAGAAGGCAGTCTGAGGCACAGGAATTGATTTTGAAACATAATACAAAAAACCCAAACAGATGCGTTTATGATATTAAATTTTCTCCCCTAGTGATACACTGGGCTGTGTTAATATATCATGTCTAACTCTCTGCAATCTGTTTATACCAGGCCCTTTTAATGGTATCTTAAGCAATTATTTATCAAAATTTCCCACACTCATACATATTTCCCATCAGCAGACAGAGCAGCCACTTTTGATGAGTGTGTCTTTTCTCCATGTGCTGCACAGCTCTGCAGAGATAGCTGGCCCAGCAGCCCTTGCTCTTATTACTCTGGTCAGTGATGAAAGCGCTCACTAGGAGTAGCAGGCTGTTCTTGAAGCTTTGTGGCAAAGCAATACACACCTACCCAGCTTCCATTCTCCCCCAATTTATTTAAAATACCTTAGCCTGCATCTCCATCACTTAAATAAACTCTACACCATTGTGCCTGTTCTGCGGGGGACAAAACTGTTAAGACTTTAAATAAACAGGGCCCAGAGTGTCCCCACACTTCTGCATTCATGTTTCCCTCTTCAGCAGCCACCCACTCCTCTCCCAGACTCTTACAAAAGGTTGCTCTTTGTACTCTGCTCCGTGCAGGGGCAGAGTAGTCGAGCAGTGTCCTCCTTCCAATCCCAGAGATTCCCCTGAAAAGTGACCTCTCAGAGAATAGGGGCTGGTGCAGGCAGGGAGAGTCCAAGGTAGCATAGTTATGTTACCAGCATCCTAGGGCAGATCAGAGGAGATCATATCCCACCCCTTGACTCCATAAGGCGAACCTTTACTGTAATTTCCTCCCAGAATTCTCTTCTCTTTCCCCTAGATTAGAAGAAACTGAACCCAGACCTTTAAAGTTCATGGTGTAGCGAACATGCCCAGTGTGTGGTAATTGAAATAAAAAAGTACTGTATGTTCTGAAAAATATTTTGCTCCCTAAACATGTAGATTCATCCAGTTGTCTACAAATATGGTTAAAAAAATATCATGAAGCTGGTGTGTCATTAGTATGTTAACAGTTCCACAGTAACAAAACGTGACCCGTCACCTTCCTTTTTCCACAGGCTGAGCTTACCTTTTGTACAGGAGACATCATCACTGTCTTTGGTGAAATTGATGAAGATGGATTTTATTATGTAAGTTTGCTTTTATTTGGTCTTTTAAACTGCATCACACAGTTCTCCAGTGTCTCAAATGGTGACTGGAGAAACTGTTAGCAGAATGAGCTAGTCACATACAAGCCGAGAGGCTTTTAGTCAGGTTATAATTACACCTTGAATCTTTCCTATATCAGAGTTTATCTAAAATGCTACTCATTGGTGGCATTTTATAGCTTAATTTTTTTATACAACGTGACAGTGTATGATCCTGTATTTCTACATGTTACAAACACATTTTCATAGTGGTGCAGGACTTTAGCTGTAATAAGTGTATTTATGACTCCAGGCGAGAAGCATGGCAATATGAATAAATGCTCAAATCGCTAACCAAATTGTAACAACTGCAGCTGAAATAACGCTGTTCCAATCAAATGTTTCTAGACCCCCGTTTGCTGCAATCTTCAGTTAATAAAGGGACACAAATTAGAACTACACAGATGGTTAGAAAACAAAGGCCACGTACACGGGGTGAAATTCACTCCATCTATATAAAACCTGTGCAGTAGGGTTCTCCAGGGGAAGAGTGCAGAGCAATTGGGGGGTGAAATCCACCTCTCTGAACAATGGTTAGCAGCTGGAAGAACAGTTGTCTGATGAAAGCCACATTCCCCACCAGCTGCAAAAGGGACTGCATACTCTGGATCCCTTTTCTCCACCTCTCCCTCTCATGATATTGCGTAGGAGGACAGACACCCCAAGAGGTTGCTTCTCCCATGTTATCTAGGGCAGAAATGGTGTAGAGGGTTTGCTCTGGCTCTCCACACCCTGCAAAGTAGGTATTTTAATATCAGTCGGTGCTTAGCTCTTGTCATCAGCTACAAAATGCTCCTGGTATGACAGGTTTAGATAAATTCTGATTATCCAGTGAGTAATTTTACACAAGTCATTCTCTTCCCCAAAGAACATTTGTTTGCCAAATGAGATATTAAGAGGTCTTAGCTACTCAATATATGGTGTAGCTTCTCTGCTCCAACACTGAACACCACTCTTAAGGTCTGCGGTGACCTTCATACTGTCAAAGAGGATGTATAGAGAAGCTGCACACATTTCTAAAATACACTGGATCCATAAACGTCACCTAGCTTAGCTTTCCTTTAGCCTCTTTTTTGAGTGATAATTATGCAGCAAAATCACAGGACTGAAATCAGGAAATCTAATGAGATTCCATGCTCACTTCTGTCAGAGTTTGTGTGATCTCGGGCAAGTCATTTACTCTTTGCCACTCAGTTTTTCCTACAATAAGAGTACTTCTCTACCTCATACGAGTATTGTATCATTACGGTCATTCATATTTCTAAGTAACTGTGCAAGGGCCACTGTTTACCATATTGCAGGGGGAACTTAATGGACAAAAGGGACTGGTTCCTTCAAACTTTCTTGAAGAAGTGCCTGATGATGTAGAAGTCTATCTCTCTGATGCCCCATCCCGATATGTTCAAGATACACCCCTGCGTACAAAAGCAAAAAGGGTAAGCAACTACATTAAAAAATAGGTTGTTCTCTCCCCCCCCCCCAAGTTTTCCATCTCATTTAGTTTGGATATTATTTCTGACATTTTAAAATCCACTTACCCACTTCAGGTATTATTTTAAAAATTCTGGGAAATTAAATAAAATTGTTTGTAACTTTGTCAGCCTTTTCTAGTGAAAATTCTTATTTCCTCAGACTTAAATTATACATATACACATTACCTAGTTTAAAAGAGGACAAAAAGATGGGGATAGGGAAGGAGTTGGACAACCATCCCTGAAATATAAAACAAAGATAGCTGATGATAACTTTTTACCTTTTAACAACAGTTAGCTGCCCAAACCTTCCATTTTAGGAAAGATTATTCGTGTTTAGAGTATTCATTTTTATTTTGTTTCATCACTGCAATATTTTTATATATTATATATTTTATATATATTTTTATTTTTTTGCTCATCTGCTTGGAAACAGAAGAAGAGTGTTCATTTCACACCTTAATAAGGCAATGTAGCCTTCACGTAAGTGAGCAACTGAAGATACCAATAAAGATATCAATTAAAGCCACCTGATAATATCTAATGCAACAGTCATGAAACTTAACTGTGGAAAAAAAGAAATATGTCTCCAAAAATCACTGGCCCTAAAGTAACAGGCTACAGAAATTAACCGTATGTACTTGTAAGTCAGTGTTTGCATGAGACAAAGAAATCCTTTGCTGTGGCTATTAAGGGTTTTTCCCCCATCTAACTAGGGTTAACTTTCTGAAGGTCAGCATTTGGAACATATTTCTCCATGAGCTAAATGTTTCTGTTTCCATTAAAGAAGTGTTCAGTGTCTAACTGCACTAAAGGCAAAAGCTGCATATTGCATTGTTAGCCAACCTAAGATACACGAACTCATCAAACTCCTTACAGGAAAAAGCACAAACCCACCCTAACCAAACAAGCAAGTGAGTTATAAGCAGATAAGTACAGAAATTTGAGGGTATATATATATATTTGTTTCTAAAACTCAACTGCAAATATCTTCTTAAACTATCTGCCTTAAAATCTGTTTTCCATGCTCAACAGCACCCCAGTTTGCCTCTGACAATATTCACCAGTAATTCTGAAATCATAAACACCCCCGCCCCCCCCCCCCCCAATTACAGTTTACAAGGGATTGTCAGCAGTGGAAATGCTTTTGACGCACTGGAGCAGCGGTCTGGTTTACCAATGCATTAAGAAGCGTTACTATGAAACATGCAGCTCACCCAATGAATGCATTAGACGAAATATATGGTATCTTCAGGTGTACGGCGGGGTGCTTTACCAAGTTGTTTTTCATTAGACTTAGACCTTGATTTAAAATCAAAGTAGGCTTGAAGTCCCTTCGCTTAATTCACTGTTGCACAATAAGACAGCCAACTGATAATGTGTAAATGTCTCTCAACTGGAATTAAAGCTAATAGGAACCCCGGAGGCATGGTTTACACAGCATCATCTTGCAACATACAGTCCCACATTATGTCAGCAGGGCACAGTAGTTGCAATAGGATGAGTATCAACAGTTACATTCAAGGGCTTTTTGAGGATTAAAATAGCTGTTTAAAATGCTTAGGAATGCTGCCATACTCAGTGTTTCTCTTCACCTGGCCATCACAGAGCTGCAGCACACACCAAGGGTCTTTAAGCTTTCTTTGATTGCAATTAAGGTTCATTTTAGTTTTTTTCTTTTTCTTTCAACCAGTGTGCCATCTTTTCAAATACGTATATACAGTATGCTAACCTCTTTTAAGAAAAGGTGTTCAAAACATAAAAATGTGAAATGATAATCATATACACTTTGCACATACAGTAAGTCCTTCTGGAAACTGTTTGGTGTACATAGACTTATCTATAGTACTTAATCCATTTAACTGGTTACATTTATAAATGTAATTCCATAGCTAAAGTGACCCTCTTCATTTGTGCATCTGAGTGCTGAAGTACAAAACTTTGCCAAAACGATGGCAAAAATCAGTCTCGAGCTCTGGTGAGGACCCACTGAAGTGTGTATTTTCTGCTGTCTATAACTCTGCTCACAATTTTATCTGTGGGAAGCTGTATTTATGTATTTTCCCTATGGCATACTTAAAATCATTGAGAGAATTGAGCCGGCCCTTTTTTTAAAGTGGGTAATGGGACAAAAATTATGTTGCCAACTTTCTTGATGATGAGAGCTTTCAAGCATTCAATAAACTATAACAATATACCTAATAGGTTCCTCCTGAGAATACAGGTACATCAAGGAGAGCACCATCCCCCACAGTCCATCTCCATTCTGGGTCACCTACGTCATCTATGGGTTCTGGTAGTCCCGGGAGAGGCAGGGAAATGTCCTCGAAAAAGAAAAAGGGGCTGCTTTCCAAAGGCAAGAAACTGCTGAAAAAACTGGGTGCAGTGAAATGATTCATTTACTTCTGGACAACCTGTAAAGCTTCCAATCTGTGTTTGTTTGGTTGTTTTTTGTTTTTTTAAAAAAAAATTCAAACTAGGGCTTTCATGACTATAAAGTACATCTTTCTCGAACCTTTGCATTTTTAACCCTTTCTGACATCAGAGGATCATGTGACTTATGTGATCAAAACAACAAGCAAAAAAGAAGTGGATATGTGTGGTCAGTGTTCTCAGTATCTGTCTTCAAAAACCATTTTGGGGAGTAAGAATAGAAGGATGTCATCTTTTTCTTTGACGGCTACTGGATAAATCTCTGCATTTCTTCTTTAACTTTGTTTGGAAGAAGCAGAAAATCTTATTTGACCCCTCTTCAAAAGTGCTTAAACATTTACCTTAAAACAAAAATGGTCTTGAAACTCCTAGTTTAATCAGCCTTGATGTTCTGCCTTATTAATGCACAAGGATTTGTACTGTCTAAATATACAGCGTGTACTGTGTATTCCAATGTCTTTTCACCCTCACTGAGACCGAGTAGTAATATGTTACTGACTTCATTTAGTGTCCTATGTAATTCTTGGAGGCTGAAAATGGTGTGCAGGATGCATTTTTAAACATTTGTATGAGTTCCTTTAGCAAACATTCAGTATACTAACGGGAGGTACCTCCTCAACTATCCAGAGAATGCCACATTGTTTAATCATTTAAAAATCTTGTTTTATAGCTCCTTGCACTAGTGTAAACAATTTAATAGTCTAAACAGCCAGAAAATAATCATCTTTGTTCCCCAACTGGTCTCACGTGTAGAAAGTGCGGTTTTAAGTTAAAGATCATTTCCATGTTACTGTCAGAAATGCATGGACGAGGCTCAGCAATGAAAGAATGTTTTAGACAAGCTGTAGCCAGTTAAAGGCTCTACCGCTAGAGAGCACAAACATTTCAAAACCCTAAATCTAACATTGGCTTCTTGATTAAAACAACCTTGCAAGTTGCTGGCAGACATTGGCAGTTACTATTTTGTAATTCTTGTCCATTTGTAAATTGTTTTTACTGTTTATACATACTTTTCAAACTGCCTTTCTTTTGTAATTTATGGAAGGTTTATAAATGATCAAAGCTTTCCCCATTGTGTCTTCAAAGAATTATAATGTAAATTACTGTAAGATACTGTGTGCTAGATTTATGAAATTAAAAAATTACTGGCCTAAATTTGTGGTAAAGTATTGTGTGGGTGTGTGCATGTGTACAGTTCATGTGTAAAATATTTTATATAAATAAATTTGATATTTTGTAGAATGCTGTTTGTTCTGGATGTTTGTTACCTCCAAGAGTCCTCTCCCCCCCCTTTAGAACAGAACAGGAGGGGAAGAATCACAGACTGCCTCTCAACACTAAGGCTAAGTCAACTTAGCATGTCTACACTCAAAAATTAGGTTGACTTAAAGGGGACCCTGCCAAATCGACTTAACGCATCCACACTGGATGCCTAAGTCAACTTCTAGGAGCTAGGTGGACCTGGCACCCCTTGCCAAGTGCTAGGGGGCTCAGTATTTGCCGCATTGTACCTGGGTACAATGGGGGCTGAGCAGGACAAGGACAGTGGCAGGGCATAGGAGTGGGGGGGGGGGGGAAGGGTGGCACAGCAGGGTCTGCCTGTGCCAGCCACCCTGGCAGGGAGGGCAGTGGGGGAGCCTTTTAAATCGACTTAAAGTTGACTTAGGGCTAATCCGCGTTTACACTGGCTAAGGCGACTTACTTAATAAAGTTCAAGTCAGCCAGTGAAGTCAACTTTGAAGTAGATTTTATAAAGTTGACTTTACATTTTCCTTAAGTCAATTTAAGGAAAATTAGTGTAGACGCAGATTCAATTACGTCGACTTAGGCAAGCTTAAGTCGACTTAATTTGTAAGTCTAGACACACCCTAAGAGAGGTATTTAGACAAGCGTATAGCAATGCAGATTCAAAAAGTAATTTTCAGATAAAGAATTTCTTTAACTAGCTGCTTCCAGGAAGGGCTTCAAGCTCCCAAGAGGAACCATGTTGAGAGGGGGGAAACAATTCACTCTAATGAGACAAAATCCAGTGAAACTACACGCAGCAGCTTTCTGCCCTGTGCTAAACACCTGCTAAAACCAAGCTACTGGTTCTCCCTAACTCACCGTCCACAACTGAAGCGTTAACACAGCTAGGGCCCAGTGCTGACAAGGAATGTGTCACCGCCTTGTTTCTATGATGTTAGAGGAACTAGGCCAAACTTAATCCTGGTAAACATGCAATTTCCATCACTCAACCCTGTTCAGTGATGAATAGTCCTCCCTGACCTCCACTTTGTATCAGTCTTTCCAGCTCACTACAGCTGGACTCTGAGATGGGCAAAAAAGCAAATTCCTTTATTTTAATGCTGCATCCAGTTCCCTTAAGTTCAGAACTAGCTTGACAGTGCATGAACACTTTGTCTAATAATTGACATTATTCCATGCAATTCGACATTTTGTACTACTTATAAAATGCATTCTTTAACAGTCCAAGTGTTCCCACCAATATGCATATTATCACACTAAGTTTAATGTAAAAGACAGTTGCGTACCTGTAACTGTCATTCTTCGAGCTGTGTTGCTCATGTCCATGGTAATATAGATGTGTGTACGCCTCCATGCATTGTTACCAGAACTGTCTTCCCCATAGCAGTAGCCATAGGACCGCCTTCGGCACCCCTTGGGAGTCCCACATTCACACCTCAGTATATCTCACATGCTGCCAGCCCCGCGCCTGCTCTGAAAAGGCAGGGATGGCAGGTGGGTTTAGAATGGACATAAAGAATGACACCTACAGATAAGCAACTGTCTTTTCTTCTTCGAATGCTTGCTCGTGTCCGTTCTAATATAGGTGAATCACAAGCCTTACCTTGGGAGGAGTTATCACTGAGAAGCTTGCAACACTGCTCTCCCGAATGCTACGTTGTCCCTAGCCTGCTGGATGATGGTGTAGTGGGACGTAAAGGTGTATATTGATGCTACAGATGTCCGACACCGGAACTTGCACCCGGAATGCTGTTGAGGCGGCTTGAACTCTGGTTGGATGGATATTACTGCACCCAGAAGTAAAACCTTTGGTTGTTCGTAGCAAAGCTTGATGCACACGGTAATCCAGGATGAGCTGAACGGCGTGGAAACTGGCAGACCTTTCATGCTGTCAGCCGCTGTGTAGACGAGTGGCAGGGTCCGGTTTGGTGGATACAGAATGGCAGATCCCGCCTCACGTCTAGGGTGTGCCACCTCCGTTCCTTGTCGGAGTGGTAGGGTTTGGGAAAGATGGAGAAAAAAATCCTGGTTACAGTGCAAGTGTGATACTACTTTGGGCAGGAAGGCCAGGTGTGGCCTTTGTTGCACCGTATCTTTATAGAACGTTGTGTATGGAGGGTCAGTGTCAATCTTGGAAACTCCCCCCCCCGCCCCCCCAGCCAATGTTATCACTACCGGAAAGCCACCTTGAATGATAAAACAAATAGGGGACAAGTGACTGTCGGCTCGAAAGTGCCCCCATGAGTCATGCAAGGACCAAGAACTAAATGCTAGCACAGGGGTTGACAACCTTTGCCGGCCCCCGTGCCAGCCCCCCCGCAACCGCATCCTCAGCAAGTCCTAGGGGCAGCCTCCAGTTGGTTGCTGACCCGTGCTAGCAACTCACAAAGATCCAGTTCTAAAGAACAAAGGCGAGGGCTTGCCATCCCAAGGGCCATGTTCCAGCAACCATCACAGACGGAAAGAACGAACTGCGCCTGATATTCTGCGGTGTGAACACAGGAGTCCAGGGAGCACCTAAGCTGAACCTACGGCTACTGCCAAGGGGGAAAAGGCTCCTGTAACCATGCAGAGAGACATGCACATGCCTACATTTAAGTGTTTATTCTAAGAACCACCTGGGGTCGTAAGTGGCTCCTTGCATTCTGAAACATCTCGGTTTGCAGTTCAAAGTGTGGTGCTTTCGTCTGTTTACCATAACAGGCCAAGAGACCAAGCTCTAAACTAAAGTGTTAATCTTAAACAGTGTCTGGGCTTTGGCTCAGAGGATGGTTAATGCTAGTGAGACAACATGAGGTCAAATACAATTTGTAACACAACCTTCACAACAATTTCAGATTTCAGATCAACTTCCTCTGCAAAACGTATGTGAAAGTTACCAATAGGTAACTGTAGATCTGTGGAATGAAAAATTCCTCCCTCCACCCAAAACATTTCTTGGCTTCTACTAAGCACACCACCCTTTTTTTGTAGCACATCACCACAATTCAACATCAGCTGCATTCTTTGCTATCCTTTACTACCTAAGTGTGGGCTGACTAAAGGACCATCGTTTACTCCATTTTCCTGACCGCTTGTGCTTGCTGGATATAATCTTTGTTAGAATGGAGAAAGGCAACAGCATATGAAGGGAAATTACAGTAAATTGTCATTGCCCCTTTCTTCCCACCCTCTTCCACTACAAAAACTGGGTAATTTTTTCTTCTGGGGGTGGGAAAAGGTGGGTGGAGAAAAGACTATTTATTGTACATGCAACTCACCTTTAACAGAATACACATTTTTCAAACCAATGACATTCTCAGTGGCCATTATGAAAAAGAGCAGCCTGATGTAGAATTCTCTGTGGACGAACATTCATCAACCTTTACTTAAGAACAATGGCTACAAAAACTCAACATTCATTGCACAGATCTTGTTGACAGGAAGGGGAAGAGGAGAAAATTAGTTTGCATTTAAGGAAATATGGGTAAATGGGAGTGAGGAGAAAACTGGTCTGTGTGTGCAAGGAAATGTAGATGGCAGGAGCTGTCTGGTATGGAGTGAGCGAAGCTGGGATTAAAATGCACGACACTGTAAAGTAAGTAAATTAACGATATATAAGAAGTCAGAATGAACTGCTGAATTTAACACTAATACAATTCAATCTTCACACTACTAAAAACAGACCAACAGAAAGTCAAAAGTCATTTTTCATAAAGCATCCAGGATGTTTCCGGACTGAAAAATACAGTAAATTTAGAATTGCAAGTGAAAGCCATTACAGAGGTGTGGTAAAAGTCAAGCATTACAAAAAAAATATCTAAGTCTTTATCCTTACATTATGATAAACAAAAAAACCCCAAAGTCCTAAGAACCATGACCTGTCTGGGACTTTTACTAAATATCCAGGGGGTGGGGAGAGAGAAGAAGAGATGACAGCTGGAGCCACACCGCCATTGAGAGAAGAGGCTCCGGCTCCAGACAAATGAAGCCAAAAAAATGTCAAAGACGACTAGTACAGCCATGGAACCTGACTTTACTGACGTCCATGATTAAATTGCATCTTTAATTATGGATAAGGTGCCTTTTACTCTAAGCCATTTTCCAAAACCACCAAATATTAAGCAACACATCACGGGACTATGCTTCAAACGAGGGGATAGGCAACCCTGGGAGCTAAACTCACATTAGATGATGCTACAGGGCAGTTACTTCACATAGGAGAGCACCTAAAAGTTTGGCTTCTAGGTTTTAAATTATAAATAACAAAATAATGTGAGCAAACAAATGCTATGTTTTAAACATGGAACTTTATTGAAATTTATCATCAAGAGAAAGGGAGAACTTTTCTAATTACTACAGAGAACGTATATTTAAACTAATGTACCTTTCTAATAAAACTGTCTCACTACTCCAAAAGACATCCATGGAAACTGCTCTGAGTTTTCTTGGTGAGGCTTTTTTTTTTTAATAGAGTACAGAAGTAGTAGCTGAAAGAATCCTGCACATAAGAAAAGGATGACACTTGTGGTTTTAAGCTACAGTACTTTACTTCACGTCAGGCTTTATACAACCTAGTTTAAATTTTAATATAATTTTGAAAATACTTGAAATGTCTTATAATTTACACAGTTCCATATCATAATGGCACAGCAACCCAAATGTTACAACACTGAGTGCTAGCCAATGAGCACCAGACAGTGAAACCAATGCAGAAATTATTTTGGCAATCATTAGAAGTTATTTGGGAGAACATAAAGGAAAGGAGTATCCAAGAGCAGTGAGATTCAATTTGGACAGAGATACCTGGGCTGGATATCACAGAACACTCAAGGTCCCTGGCTACATCTTCATGAATATTTTTGTCTGTGCAAATGGAAAATGTTGACATGAAGTAGAATTAGGCTGCTGAATAATCTCCCAAAGGTAATTGGTGGAAGTCCCATCAATGCAACTTAAGAGTAGACTGTACGAACCAGGGGGACAGCCCCCTCCATTTCAAATATCTATTTTTCATTTCCCTCTTTTATTGCCTGACTAAACATTGTTTATTGCTGCACCTCGGTTTGAAGACTTTGTAACTGGGTAAGCCTATGTTTTCCAGCTGCTAACACTAACATGGGGCAATTTTAAAATATTTGAGCATATGCAAGAGGAAAATCAGAGTAACAAATACAGTGATAGTCATGCTTACAATGCCTGGAAGAATCATCACAGATAACCAAGAACAGTGTGCATAATGCCTATACTTTTTTAGGAGACAGCTAGCATACAAATAATTCAATAGCTTGCTCTTTTTCAATGTAGTCAGTAAATCTAGTTGATGATAGCCACGTCTAGCTTAAAGTATTCAACATTTAGTACAGGAACCAAAGAAGTCGGTTTTAGCTTAGTGCAACTTACAGATAGCGTATTCAAATTATAAAGTACCATGCATAGCTTTCCTACATAAGTACAGATTCCCCCAAAAGTAACTGATTTCTGTAGTACCCCCTTTTAAAAAAAACACATGAAAAAATGCTTTTAAATCGGCAAATAGACTGTACAAAGCTATTATCTTTGCTTTATCAGCTTTACAGATAGTTGAACTTACTTAGAATTGCCTTTTTATGCTATAATTGCTGTTTTTATTATAGAAAAAACCCTAAATCCTGTCCTTGTGCAAAGTTATGCATTACTCCATGCACATTTACTATTTTTGCTGCAAAAAAAGTTATTTGCATTAAACTACAACTTCTGTGAGAAAGAAAAATGGTACCATAGAAAGTCCCACAAACTTCACTGTATCCACTTCTGTAGTTTAGAGGTAGTACAAACGGTCTGAGAGTGACAGATTTGGTTCTCTGTGAATGCTCTGACCCACAAGAAAAGCCAGTTTATGGGCATACTGACAAGGAGCAGGTACTCTGATAACACCCTAAAGAAGAAGAAAAAGAAAGCCATTAACAAACACCACATTCAGTAAAACTTGAACATTAACAAAAATTGGAAATTCAAAGTTTGAATTTCTGTCACTTGTTTTTCCTTTTGTGTCAAACATATTGTATAATCATATAAAATTGTGCACACATCTAGTTTTATATACATTTTGCACATGTAAAAATTGAAACAAGCATTTGTGTGTGGCTGGCTGACTGCCACACACACAAATGCCAGTCATAATAATTCAATATTGAGGTTGTACAGCTGAAGTCAAAGTCAGAAACTGCATAGATTTAATGTTCCTAGAGTCTTGTGTATGCTGTATATTTTAAATTACATAAGGCACTGTTAAGTGCCGTTTCAGCTGGAAGAAAAATTACTTCTCAATAGAATCCGTTTGTTGAGTCCTCCTCCTAGTCTGTATAAGACTCCAATCCATCAGCCCTTGTCTGCTTTAAAACCAAAAACTCCTGCTTATAATCTAAGAGGGAAGGATAGAGGGGGACAAACTTGAGCAATGTGAATTACCAGACTAACTTGACATTCTGTCACCCATCCTGCTTAAGTTGCCAGAGAATGAAGGCAGTGAGCAGACCCATAAAAGATGGCAGGCTTATCAAATAAGCAGCTTTAAGAGCCAAGTTTTTTGAGGCACCTATAGCCACTGGCAGCAAGCAAGTGACTGAAGAGTATGCAAGGTCCATGTAAGCTGCCTTACAGATTTCCAATGTGAAGACCTCAGCCTTCTCAGCCCAAGTAGTGGGAAATGCCCCTGGGGCAAAATGGAACTTCATGGTGGAGATGAGTCTTGCCTATCTGTTATCAAATTAGTGTCGCACATGGCTTCAACCAACTGCAAAAAGTACAGTAAGCCAGAAACCCCCAGCATCTCACAAAAGGACATCTTTCTCTATCAGGGTCAGAATCAGGAGCTGTCATGGAAATTTCCCTCACTAACAGAAAGGTGGGGGTAAGGCAACTGAATGCTGTTTGCACTGCAAAAAGATGTAGTGGAACTTTTCACTAGGACTTCAGACTATGGAACAGATACGCCTCTTAGGGGCAGTATGTCTAAAATGAGGGCTTTTTAAAAATAAAAAGGAAGCTAAGAAGTTTAATGATGAGAAGCAAAAACCCATCAGCTCTCTGAAAACAAAGAACAGAAGTGAAGCACATTTCAGATTACAAACTGCTGCACGTGAAGTAAAAGTTAACTATGGCTGAGTATGTGCTATCACGGGAACCTTAATTCTGCAGTTCTCAAGCTTGGGTTTAGCTAGAGAGCCTTATATGAATTAGGCTTTTTATTTCCCTGCTTAGTTTCCAATTCCGTTTCAAGGTCACCCTATGAAAAAGGAAACAGATGCACACTGCTGGAGGGACAGTATGATTCCGGAAGTCCTGCCCTGGGGCCTGAATTTGTCGTGGAAGATCAAGTGTAGTATTTATGAATAATGCGCCAACATGTTTAATAAGTTCTCAAAAGTGGCCCTTCTCCAATCAAACCAGGTATGAGGAAGAGGTCCTAAGTCAATCCCAGTAGACAAGAGTGCATCCACTGCCCCCTCCCAACAGTTTGACATTCTGCAGATTAGTAAGAATGATCCAGCAGCATTTAAGATTTCTAGGGCACAGAGTTTAAAAATGGTGTTTTCCAATGGATCATGTACAGCATTGTAAGAACAGGAATGTTCAGGCGAGAGACAGCAGTTGAGCAAGGCAACTTTAAATCTTTAGGGGTGTATAAATTTTTTAAGCTTAGGGTCAAATAATAACAAGGCCATTTCTCTGGAAGCAAAAAGTCCTATTCATACGCAGTACACAGGTTTTTATTCATAGTTCCCTCTCCAAATAAAAGATTTGCATCTTAAACCCTCAATAAGAACTATTCATGTGATATATTCAAAGTATCACCCTTGAGTGGGGGAAAAGTAGTTAACAAAAAATAACTGCACTTAAGTATGCAAAAGCAGATACTTACTGGCCAGTTATAATACATGTGGCAGAGCTTGTAAGTTAAACGTTGCATATAATCTGGTTTCAGTGCGCTGCTGTCATAGATTACATTGTAATGGGTTGGTGAAACACTCCCACTTCTCACAGCCTGACTCACGATAAAAAAATCATACCTGTAATTGAAGAAAGATTCAAACCAAAGTTGTATTCAAATCCAAGCCCTTTGTAGAACCACAGCATGGTAAATACAACATGAAAGTAAAAGAAAAAAAAAAAAGGCAAGTTTTCTATACAACATTCTAGGCTGGCATGGCAGTCTATTACGGTTGCCCAACACTTTCAAATGCTTGTAACTTTGTAAAACTCCAGCTGTATAAGCTAAAGTTTTACACATCTCATACTATTTATTTGGGAAATTTTAGCCAAAACGGGCCAGCTGCTTCCAAGAATGATGTTAGGGAAAGATAAATTGTTTTGACCACATTAAATTCTTGAGATCTTTGCTTTGAACTGCTGTAGCTCTAGAGCTGGGACTTGAAATTTGGCAGGCAGGGGGGCCTTTGTGTCAGGATATGCCTTTTGCCATCCATAGGAGAATATGCTCGAAATTTGGACAACGTTTGAAAAATTGCAATTTCTGAATAGAGATAACATTTAACAGCTGAAATCTCAGAACTGATACTGGGCACACTCCAGCCCAGGGCTAACTGAGTGGCTATAGCTGATACAGGGTCTGAATCCACACATCAGAATTTAAAATGCAGATAAGTAACAGGTGGACTGGTGAAGGAAGCAGAATGGGACAAGGAGCCTAGGGAACAGGAGGAGAGAGAAACTGGGCAAGGGGAGGAAAACCAGGAGGAGTGCAGATCTCTCAGCCAAGAGGCTGAAGGACTGGCTGGGAGACCAGGAAGGGAGACTGGGGTGAAAACTAAGACTGGCTAAGCAGGGAGACCAAGGTAAGGAGTCCAGGTGTGAAGAGAGAGAGGTCTGACAGGATGGGAGCACAAGTCAAGCTTGTCAGGAATGGGACCAAACGTAAGGAATAAGATCACCAGACCTCTTCTCTAGAGCTCAAAATGGATTCCAAGATTCCTAAGACTCACCATTTCTCTGCAGTCAGCAAACGTGTGAAACACAGTGTGTCTCATCCTTCTCTAGTGCTGGTGGACGTAGAGAATGTCACCCTCCTACTGCTATCAGTCACTTACCTCAAGAGGCAAAGAGCTGTGTGGTGAAGAGAATTACTCACCTTGTGCAATAACTTGGGTTCTTCAAAACATGTGTGCCTAGGGGTGCTTCACTAAGTATCTGTGTCTCTGCACCTGATTAGTCTTTTGATAGTCCTGTTCATTTGGCCCGTCTTGAAGCTACATAGCACTGTGCAACAGAACCACCCTCAGTTCCTTCTCTACTGCACATTTACAAGAACTTCAAAGGAGATGGGACGAGGGCCCATAAAGGGAAACATCTCGAAGAACCATTGTTACTATACAAGGTGCACAACTCTCCCTTCTTCAGTGTCCCTATGCGATACCCCACCGCAGATGACACCCCATAGAAGATTGGGGCTTCATGGCCAAACTTAGCACTGATGTCAGAATGGTGCAGCCAAAGATTGTACCTCAGGCTCAGTCATGTGATGGCATAATGTTCTGGTCACTGCAGTTCAAAACCAGTTTGAGGATCTCTGAGCTATTGCAGGGCCATTGGATCTGTCTGCAATTGTGAGGAACAGCTTAGTGGATTTGCTCAATTCCTTTGTTCTGTCCATGTAGGACACCAAGGACCTCCTGACATCCAGTGTATGTAGCCCCCACTGCCTCTGTTACCATGGTGAGGCTTCAGGAAGAGAGTCAGAATGTGTAAGATGAAGCTAGTGAGGAGGAACTTTGGGTATGGTCTCAGTGTGACTTTGTTCTTAAAGAAAACAGTGAAGGGAAGGTATGCCACTAAAATTGCTATTGCTCCGATTCTTTATGCCAAGGTGATAGCTACAAGGAAAGTTGTCTTCATGGAGAGATGTGCAAGGCAGCTCATGGCCATGGGTTCAAAAGGTGACCTTGAGAGGCTCCTTAGAACTAAATCAGGACTCAAAAAAACCCAGATGCCAGGTCATCATGGCAACCTGGGCTTGTAGCCTGGCTCCTAGCTCCACTGCGGAAATGCAGTGGAGGAGAGCCCTTTGGTGACCAGAAATACAACTTCTGGTGCCCAGCTGGGAGCCAATTTTGTTGAGCTCTGTAGTAAATTAAGGTCTATGTTGGTGGGGAATGCCTGATTTGTAAATAGAGGTTACTTATACCTGTGAGGTATCTCTTCACTGTCAGGGGGACAAATACTTAATATCTGTCCATCTGCTGACGGAAGGCAGTTATGGCTGCAATGTGCACTTTTAGCATGCTGACACACAGTTTAGCCTTTTTAAGGTCGAGATGCGAGCCAGTATTAACAGGAGGGAATCAGATGCTGGGGTTGTTTTGAAGTATACCAAAGGTGGAATCTTTTCCACATCTGAAGTGTAACTGGGATGAGTCATTGGTTTTCTACTGTGTAAGAGCACTACTTTCATCTCCTCAGAGCAGGAATTCTCTGTGCACTGTAGCCATTGAGAAGACGCACCTTTAGTTGGAGAACATGTAAGTTCGGATAATGGATCTGCCTGTTGCCTGAGAGAGAAGGTGAGGAAGGGGCTGAAGATTAATAGGTGAGTGTTGTGCTGGTCAGGTACGGGTACCAAATCTGTCTCAGCTCCATAGGAGCTGCCAATACGATTTCTGCTCTTTATTTTGAGTGGAAATGCAAGGCAGGCATATAGGAGGTCTGTGCTCCACAGAGAGAAAAACATCTTCCAAGACTATGTCCCCGGTCCCTCGCTGATATGTGAATGTTGTAATGAATGCACCAATTCCGTGGGTTTATTGCAGCCATACACAGGGATAGTGATCTGGCAATCCCTTGGTGGTTTATGTAAAACATGCTCACCATGTCCTTTGTCATTAGTGTTGTATATGTCTCTTTGATTAATGCTAGGAAGTGTGCACAAGCATTCATTTCTGATTGCCCAGAGTTCTAAAAGATTGATTCTACAAGAGAACATTTCTTCTGCGTGAGCATCAGACTCCATTTTTGGAGGAGGATATAAGTCAAAACAAGTGATTCCTGCCATGAAAGGGTTATCATCTCCCTAAAAGTATTACTTACCATTCTGGTCGGGTAACCTCTACATCAATAACTGTACCAGGAGGGGGATTCTGAAGTCTTCCACCAGCCTGTGCAAAGAACCTGGCATTCACTCGTTTCTTCACCACTATTACTGTAAGTTTTGGGCTAGAAAAGATTATATAAGCATTTTAAGAGCAATTTTCTGAAACTTCATTTTGGAAGACTTTCCCCTTTTAAGTTCTTTAAAGTATATTCTGGGCATTACATCTTCACTGACTCATTAAAAACTAGACTTCTAAATAAACTATAATATAAAGGTTTTAGTATTTTAGCCTTCATTTAATATATTATTTCTATTCGGGTGTTTCAGCATAACTCATTACCATGGTACCTAATTAACTTTTGCACTTGCATAGTTGGAAGGACACACACCTCGGACTATATAGGAGTACAAGTTTTCCCTACAAAAATATTTATAAAAGTTTCTTTCTTCCCTACCTCCACCTCATTTTACGTGTACACAACATGGAACACACCAATTAGCACACACTAAATATATGCAGAAAAAAATAGTGCCAGATGTTAACAGGGATAAAATTAAGTATTTCCATCATAACTGTAAAAAAAAACAAACAAACCCTCAATATAATAAAAATTCAATAAGAACTACCATACTAGGTCAAGACAAATGGTCCATCTAGCCCAGTATCCTGTCTTGCCCAGCGGTCAATGCCAGGTGCTTCATAGGAAATGAACAGAACAGGTAACCATCAAATGATCAGTCCCATCACCCACCGCCAGCTTCTAGCAAAAAGAGACAAGTTACACTTCAGAACATGGTTCTGCATCCCTGCCTATCCTGGCTAACAGCCATTGATGGCCCTATCCTCCATTAACTTACCTAGTTTTCACAGTAGAGATAGATAACTAGCAGATTCCCCCAAAGATTTGTATGGGACCTGTGCTGTTCAACATATTCATAAGCAATGCAGAAAAACGGATAAACCACGAGGTGGCAAAAGTTGCAGATATATGAAAATATGCAAGATAATTAAGCCCAAAACGGACAGCAAAGAGTTAAAAAGGAATCTCACAGAACTGGGGGACTGGGGGGTCCTTGATCTGGGACAGTTCCTCTGATTCATCACTTAAAAATAATGCTAAGATTTAGGAATTTCCCTCACATCCTCAACCATGAAGACTGATGTAAAGAATTCATTTAGTTTCTTTACAATAACCTCATCTTCCCTGTATGAGCAGGAAACTGGATTCTGTGATACAAGTGCATACTACTGCAAAGACCGTTTAGCAGCCATCTTGCTTTTCAGAAGCATGACAATGCACATTTTACATTACTACAGCCTTTCACAGCATCACCGCATACATTGTAAGAGACTTACTTGTAGTCTTTACCAACAGATTTCAAGCATTCCAAAAACTGGGGTACTTCATAGGAAACCAAGGTTTTTAGCTGACCATCTCCTACACCATCACGATACACGATAATTCGAGAAGGCATATGGTTATTGCAGCTGAACCAGGCTCTTAAAGCAGCTTTAAGAAAAGCAAAGTCAAGTTACATAACCACAAAGTTTAACTTTTAGAATTTAAAATTCAGAATGGATCTGTATTATTCAATGAATGGCAATAAATTGTGGTACCTTTCACATCTAAAGCCTGGTCTACTCATAAAACCTAGGTCAACTTAGTTATGTTGCTGAGGGATGTGAAAAATTCACTCCCCTGAGAAACACAAGTAAGTTGCTCTAAACCCCAATACAGACATAGCTAGGTAGATAGATGAATTCTTCCCTCATGCTAGCTACTACCTCTCAAGGTGGATTTACAACAGAGAAACCCTTTCTGTTGTCCTAGCAAGTGCACTGCAGCTATGCACAAATGTGCCCCTGTGGTGCTTGTAGAGCAGATAGATATACCTTAGGTCCCTGTTGATTCCAGACCCAAGCTGGCAGTAACTGGAAGCTCTTTCACTTGTCTGAAACACATGTACAGACTAGTGGATAGGTGTTAATCATCCATTCCCCCACATAAAACTTTGCTTACCTGTGGGCTAAAATCATATTTGTACTAAAATTACTGAAATTATCAGAATTAAACATATTATGTTTGTTTTAACTGATTAGCCAGATTTCTATAAACCACACTATGTTAAAATTCATTCCTGAACTCCCAAATGGCTTCAAATTCCAATCACAGTAAAAACCACAGTAAAATATCAGAATGGCTTCTTAGTAACTGCAGTGCACTGTGGCGTGGGCATTGCTGTTTGCAATACTCAATCTGAAAAAAACTGTGAAGACAATGACGAAGTGGCGAAGGGACCTGGGGCCTGGGAAGCCACAGCTGGCTCAGTTTCCCATGAACAGTGGGGAGGCGAACTTTGCCCCAACTCCGCCCAGCTGGGCTCCAAACCTCCCCAAGCCCAGTTGCAGCTACAGCTCCATATCTCCCCTATGCTCGTGAGCCCAGCTGTGGGCTACCCCTCCAAACAGGCATGTAGTCCCTGGCCAGGGTCCTAGCACTGCCCCGAACACACACATTTGTTTTTTTTTTTTTAAGAACATTCAGACGCTTTTAAAATTAACCTAATTTATATATCCCTAATCCAATTTTACTCCAGTGTAATTTAATGGTTTTCTCAAAGTAACACAGAAGTCTGTTCTAAGAAGGAACTGGCACAATAGTCTGTTGAAGGAAAAATCTTTACCTTGCAAGCAAACCTTGAGTCCATCCACAAGTTCTTGTCCACGATCTTGGAAGACGCAGCGAGAAAACCAACTGTTTAAAGAAAAGAAAAAAAAATAAATAAAAAAAATCAAGAAACGCATCAAAGTACCTGTTACTTTCTAAAGCAAATAAGATTATCAGGAGCAAACAATTAATTCTGGTAAGCATGTCATATAAATCACACTCACTAGCAAGGATCCTAGAAATCCATTTGCCATGAAATAACACAGATCTTTAGTATTTACCAGTTGTGAAAGAATGAGAATATATATTAACTACATTTTACTGAGAGAATGTGTGTCCCTTTTTCAGTGTGTACAACCTTCCCCCATTATGCTTGATTTCCAAATGCACTTTAAATTTACATAAATAAACTGCTTCTGGTTGCAGGCATGAGTAATTAAGTTAAGAAAAAAAAGCTTCAAAGCTACTTAAAAATGGTAAATGCATCAATAAAACACTGTTTAGCTGATGTAATTATATACTGTGGTTAGGGAAACTCAATTTCAGCATTGCATTTTAACTGCAGGAAAATGCATTTTTCTTATTGGAGAATTTTGGGGGGGTTTTTAAATAACAAAAAATTGGAATCTCTGGTTACCAAGAAAAAATAAAAAGAATAATCCCATGAACATGAGTTTGAGTACCATGTATGTATACTGTCTCCACAGACACTTGGAGTTGACATGTGCCTTGGGCCCAACTTACTCTTCCTCTTATAGATCCAAACAGTGTGAGTCTACATAAAATGGGCCATGGCTCAGACTCCTTCAGTTAGATATTCAAATAGCTAATGACTACCCGAGAAGCTGGAAAGAGAATTGTAAATTGTAGATCTGCAGAAGTAAAACAATTGGAGACTACCTGTTACAGATAAGCCTTCCTTCCTTTCCATGTCAAGAACAGTCTCTGGAGAGCCCCACTGTGGGGAGACTGACTAGAAGCTACCAGCTCCCGGAGAAAAGTCCAGTGTTTCTCGCAACACTGGTGCTCCTCAGACATAATGAAGGCGTTCTGTGACCCCCCCCGACCCCTCCCTCCCATTGGGGGGGACTGAGTAGGGAGGGGGAAGAAGCAATTTAATGCCCCAGTCACAGCAAAGCTTCCAAGCATGTGGCAGCAGATGTTGACATGCACCTGGAACCTTTGCTGCAACTGAGGCATTTCAAATCTCCTGCCACTGTTACCAGCTTTTTTGAGAATGTTTTCATGAGGTGTCCCACGTAAAGTAATTAATAACTTTAGGTATTCCCCAGTCCACTGAAGATTGAGGAGCACTGCAGTAGTCTATCAGTTTGTTGTACTCAGGCCAGAGATACCAGAACAAATGCACTGTCCTGCTTTACCTTCCTGACTCTCAAGGAAGACTAAGGATTAACTGGATCATGGATATCCAGATGTGTGAAAATATAAAAGATGGGGACTTCTTTGGTTGGGCCACAGAACCATCTATATAAAGTGGCACACATTAAGATAAAATAGCATGCACACAGTCCTTTTTACAGCGTTGCACTGAACATATGGATTCAGAAGAGGACAAACATACATGCAAGCCCAATATACACTGCTTGTAAGTGCTCCTGGAGTTCACAGCACCAAAGCACAAGCGCTAAACCTTATTTTACCCCATCAAATGTGGTAATGTGAAGAGATTCTCAAATGGAGGACTGTCTTCCCATTTCCCAATCTACTGAAGTTGTCATCTTTGAGCCTCATTGTGTTGTATGTAAGAAACAAAGACTTGTAATTTACCAATCATGCAACAAAATTAAGCAGATGATAGATTCTACCACAGAAGGGTTATCTGAACATAGAATAAAATGCAGTAAGGCAGAGAACAGGTGATGATGCAAACAGCATACACGTCCCGGAACTCAAAGCAGAGTCACAAGCTTTTTTTAAAGTTGTATTTAAACTATAGTGCCCCTGATAATTAAGAAATTCTCTCTATTGGTCAGGCATCTTATCCTCTTATTTCTGAAAAGCCTGGAAAATAAAGTACAGCTCCTTAATACTCAGTTAATTAGGAGCTTTTGCCTACACAGTGTTCACTAACATGTATAGTATGCAGTTAAATCAATGCAGACAAGAATATTTTTTAAATGGCTGCCCATCACATTAGCCGTCTTTAAGAATATAGATCCATCAAGTTCTTTGAGTTTATACCTGAATGCCACGAAGTCTTACCGTGTCATTCCTTGATTCAGGCTGGCAACAAATCCTGCAATTGATCGCCGCCCAGCTGCAGTGTCATGATAACAGTCAATTCCGACAATCATAACTTGTTTCAACTTAAAGAAAATAGTGCAGAGTATATTACAAGAAGTTCAAAAACATGCCAAAAAGCTAACAAACATTCATCATACCTGCACTACTGTAGTACAGACTGAAAACACCAAAAGCTTCAAAAATAATCACAGCCTTTGCACTATTCAAGATAGTGTACTCTCAAAATGTTTTAACTGACTCCTCATTTTTAATGTACTGCCTACTGAAAGGACATGCTCAGAGATAGAAGCCTACATTTTACAACTGAACTATTCATGTCTCCAACTGCACTCTCGAAAGTTCAGCATGCTATTATCTGCACCCTTTATTTCCTTGCATAATGTGGTCAGCTATTTATTTCTTCATATATCCTATGGATTAAGTTTACCAGTGTTGGCATTTTCTTTTTGGAAGCAAGTTATTTTGGACAGGATACCCTGATGGTAGCCAACTGAAAACTGGATGTAGTAATTAGCTGCCTAGTGATTTTCTGAACACTCACTTAAATGTTTAAAAATTGCACCAAACAAGTTACAAAAGTCTTCTAGTAAATTCTTAAAATGTGATCAGAGTTTGGGAGGGAATGGGGGGAGGGTGTTCAAACAATACAAGATTAATAAAACAGAGGCAGCTACTTACTGGGATTTCAACACTCCAGAGCTCTCCACCCATCTTGCAGTTCATTTGTAAAGCAATTTTGGTTGCTATAGCCATTACAGTTTGTGGCTTGCTTAGAGTGCGAGCTATCACACACTGACTTGGAGTTGGGCAATCAGTACATAAGTATTTCTTGATAGCATCGTACTTGTCCTTGCGATTACTGGACAGAAGGCAAACTACCTGAAAAATTTAAATGAAGAGTTTAAAAAAAATTACAGCAGAATCAAATTTACTATTTGTTTAAAACATCTGTCATACAGTATATTACTAGAGCCCCTTTCTAGCAAGCTTTCTATGACAACAGAAAAATCCCAAGTGTTTTCTATGAAGTACGTAGACAGTTTAGGTGCTTAAGGTGAGGTGCCCAAAAACTGACTCTCAGAGATGGTGGGTACTAAACAATTCTATATTTAAGCACTGAAGCTAACTAAATACAGGATTTCCAATATGAGTGGTCTCATAAATCTCTGAGGCTAGAGAGTTTAGGCACTTTACCCCATACGTGTGAATTCACAGAGAATTTCATTATTAGGATACTAATAAAACAGATAGCCAAAAGTAGAAATTACTATGCTCTGAAATTATGGTATTAGCATACATACTATCTGTGTGTCAGAGGTAACCTTTTGTTGCAAGACCCTCAAATAAGCTTCTGTTCTATCATCTACTTCAATCCTAAAAAGGGGAAAAAACACAAGAAATTAAATGTGGTCGTAGCTGAAGTTAGAGTAGCTGGTGAAGCAGTAATAAGAACATAGGATACTCATGCATGAAGTACAAAGTAGCTTAAATTTACAGTTGTTAGCAAAGTTACTCTATTCACACTGTACTAAGGTTTTCACACTACTGCTTAACAAACATTAAAAGGAAACATCCCTGAACCAGTCTCTAGTAAGAATGAAGAAAAATCAAATTTAAAAATAGTCATGAGAGCTTGACTAAGAAACTTTGGTCATACTTTTAAACTGACTTTGGAAAGAATGCCAGTATACTAGAATCTGTGCTGCTGCTCATTTATATTAAAAAGCAGTTTCACCCATCACACTGGACAATGAGATCCAGCAGAACCCATCCTATCCACAGCATCCTCTCTGTTCCCCAGTCAAATATTCCATGGACTGAAACATTAGCTCCAAAACTTAACCTCTTTTACTAAGTAATTAACCATCTGAGATTCAGAGATTTCTGGAGCACTTTGGATAAACAAATTTATACAATTAATATACAGTTTAATAGAAATATATAATTAGATTACAACTCCTCCCCCATTTAACAAATGATTATTGAAAAACTCAAAGAACTGTTTGGGCAAATTATTTATCAATTTCTAGAGAACTTACATGACTGCTTTGTTCATTTGGATGCCCATAGCTGGTGTGACTTTAAAAAGATTTTGAACTAATGCATTGGCAGCATCATAATTGCGCCGTGTGTAAATTAATAACCAGTTGTCCAATGGCTTTGCACTAATTAAAGGAGCTCCCCTAGTTTCTTTCGACCAGTCTGCAAATTGAGGATTGTAGTCAAACTAGAAATGAGAAAGGATTAAATTAAGTGTCTTGCTGGAGCATAACAAACTTGCACAAAATCTACGTCCTCATGCACACCAGAATATAGTAACATAATCCACCGTTACAGCTCCAACTGATCAAAATTGAGAATTTAAAAAAATTTCCCGTAAAACAGAATTTTAAAAAAAATCAGTTTTGGAAATTACTCCTTCTGGAATTCTCAAATTTTGTTTTAAAATTTTATTTTAATATACATTTTATTGTATACGTATATTATTTCATGACAGTGTGTAGTAGGGCATAATATGACAAAACATTCTATTTTTTTTTTTTTTTTACCATTAGTGACACCTGATACTTGGTACTGATTGAAACATCTTTTCTAGATCAAAAAGTTTCAAAGATGTTCCAATCAGTAAGTAGCAGCTGAAATTTAAAAAAAAAGCATTACAACATGTCAGTAGTAGTGACAACATGCACCACTGCTCTGTTCATTCCCTTTGAAGCACCTGCCACTGGCCACTATCCAAAGACAGGATACTGGACTAGATGGACCCAGTATGTCTGAATCAATATAGCCTTCATGTTTTTATGACATGTCAGGAAAGAATAATGGAAAAAAATTTAAATAGTACTACATTTTCTTAAACAAAAAAACAAAAAAACAAAAAAAACCCCGAAAAACAAAAAAAAACCCACTTCTGTTTTTTATTTTTTTCCATGGGAATATTAGGAAAAATTGTATCAACTGCACATAAACGTTCAGTTTTGTCTAACTTTTCCCAATAAAAAAATGACGACAGTTTTCCAACCAGCTCTACTTGCACTACCAACTTTAGCTACAGAAATTATTTTGAAGAATTTTACTAATTTTAGTTTATGACTGTTATTAATCTCTTCAGTTTTTAAAAAACTAAATTTATCAAGTCACTCCATACATCTTTTCCAATACTTATTTTTTTTAAATTCTTGGTTTCTGCAAGATTCTTCTTTCTGGAAAGATACATATTTTGGTTGATGGACTTAGATCCAGTATTTATGAGATATTAACTGTAATCTAATGTTAAAGTTAAGGACATAACTGCATTCTGTCGTTAACTTTTTCATAGAGTTCTGTGTTATGCTTGACAATACACTTACTAAAATAACAATCACCTACTACTTGTAACACTGGGATTCTTCAAGATGTGTAGTGCAGTTACATATTTGACTTGGTGTGTGCACACCAGTGTAGTGGAGCCACAGACTTTTTGTCAGCAGTACCCCATTGCAGTGGCACATACAGATAGTCCTTACGCAAGAGAACAAAATGAGGCAGAATCATGGTGCTATCCAACTCAGAAGTAATAAAAAAGGACAGTGACATAACCAAAAATGGAAGTTACTTTTTACAGCAAGTAGAGTCCCTTGAGTGATCCTTTATATATTTCACTGTAGAGTGTGTACATGTGCTCCGCACACCTGAGACCCAAAGATTTCTGCTAGCGGTGATCGCTGGGCTGCACCTGCATCCTTATCCACCTTGTGCTCCCCGCAGAGGGCATAAAAGGTAGAGCAGGCCAATTGCCTCTCCTGTTCCTTCTCTGCCATAAATCACACTTGAAGGATATGATGCAGAGGGGAAGGAGAGTAGGTACAGCCAACACATCTTGAAGAACTCCAGTTACTGTAAATATTGAGTAACTTCATATCTTCTTCCAGTTATGGTCTCTAGGTGACAGGCAAACAGTAGTAGTCTCTGAGGAGGAGGGTGCAAACACACCTGCAGTATTGTTGACAGGAATATGCTGGGCCAAGAGACCTCATGAGGTCCCTTCCAGCCCTATGATTCTATGAAGACAAGTGATATAATAAAAATGCTGATTTACACTTGCTGCGGAAACCATAATTGAAGTTACCCATCTAGCATATTCAACATAGCTTAACATAATTAATCCTGTGCCAATTCCAGTCCCCCTAAGTTGAAAAGGAAATCAACTTAAAAACAGTTTGCCTGAAGAGTTTTCCTATTAGTTACAATATTTGAGATGATTATTAAAGAATTTATTTTTTCCAGTTTACTATGTGCATTTGAAAACACTTTAGTGAACGTCTCCTTTGCTAACAAGGCTCTTTTACGTAACTGTGGAGCAGAAAAACCCTAAAGAAGTTTTCAAAAGAACTTTTAAAAAAAATTCTGGAACTACTATTTAGAGGTTGTTGCCTGAGAAAACTGAAATTGTTTAAGTTTGTTTAAAAAAAAAATATAAGTTTACATTAAGTACTCCTTAAAAATGAATATTTTGTTCAAAAATGGTTTAATTTCTTAAAATTACTTATTTACCACTTTTCCTGCTTGATGGATCTTTTCAGCTTGAACGACTCTTCCTTTAAAGACTAGTAAATTGGAATCAAAACTCAAACCCCAGTCACGAAGTTCCTTCTGAACATTATCATCCCTGTTAAAATGTAAAAACAAATTATAAAGCCATTAATCACTTAGCATCTAGTGAGAGTGAAGATTTGTGGCTAATGTATTTCATACCCAAAGGAAAATACATAACGTATTTCATACCTAAAGGGAAAGATTTTCCAACAAAGAGTTAAAGTAACAACATTCTCCAGGAGCTTTAAAAAACTCCACTGAGCTGTTACCAAAAATAAATTAATTTAAAACAAAATTTTCCTCCCAAAGAACCAGAGGTTCTGAAGTAACTTACTTGTGAATGTAGTCAATGAGTCTTCCAACTTCACGCTGTCTTTGCTCAGGTGTCAGTCTTGTATGAACAGCCAAGTCTTTCATCACATTGAAATCACTACGCATCTTCTCAGTTAACCCTAAAATTAGCAAAATCCTTTTATTAAAGGTTGTTCTTCAGTTTATTCTGTACCTAGAGCCACAGAAAATACAATGAAATACATAGCAAGGAAACAGCTGTTACTTCAGTCTTCAAAAAGACTGCAGATATGCTGTGCATTTAGTGGGGACTGCATATGAAAAAGTATGGGGAGTATATTTATCTTTTAGTGTTACCTGCCCCAAGAATCTAAAACCATCATTTGGCCCCAGACCCATTTCAAGCCACAGTTCACATCAACACATAAAAGACTGCGCTAGCCCAACAGTTGGCAGCCAGGCATCCACAACCCCCCAAGTCAGTTTCAGGGGGGGTTATAAGCCCTGAGCCCATGGGTGGAGTCGGAAGGGTACAGGGATGTTGTCCCTGCCTTAACCAAAGCTGGGCAGCTACACGCACTTTCCTCACCTCCTTTCTTCCCAGCTCCAACCCCTGGCAAGGTCAGAGGCTGAAAGTGAGAGCTGGACAGCACAAGCAACCGCTGCTCTGGCTGGTGCCACGGAATAGGCAGCCACGGCTCTCCTCCATCTCAGTCTCTTCCTCTGGTGGTGCCTGGGTCTCCTACCCCTCCCTTACTGCACCGTGAGTGGTTTTCACAGTTTTGGAGCTGAGCCTTTGCCCTTTGAATTATAATTTTTGGTTGTGCCCCTCCTCAACCCAGACAAGCTGGGTGGCCTGCTGAGGCACTCTCTCCCTGGGCCCTGCTGTACTGAGCTGGCCCAAGCCCCTCCAGATCTGCTTCCCCCAAAATAGAAGTCAAACTATACCTATGGGCTCCACCTCCTGCAGGGCTAAAGCCTCAAGGTCTCCCCCCCCCCCCCCCCCAGCCCCTGCTGGGGCCTGGAGTTATTCTAGCATGGGGGAGGGGAGGAAGCCGAAACCTCTGCACTAGGCCACCTAAACCACAAATCTTTTTTTAAGTGTGTAAGTCTTGTGTTCTTATTCTTGTAAAATTGTGCTGAAGTCACTACCCTCATTAACTTACATAGGAAGTTAAAACAGTAAACAATGTTTTTTAAAGTGGGATCTGAAATAAGTGGTGTTCTTTCTGGCTTCAACATCACTGCCATAAAATAAATTTAAATAATCTTGATGTGCAAGCATCAATAGTAACCTGACACCCGGTTTTTGTCAAGCCCTGAATTACATTATTGCAAATGTTTAGCTAAATTTTAGACACAGGGTGAATAAGGCATTATCTTTTATTAGGCCAACTTCTGCTGGGGAGAGGAATAAGCTTTTGAGCTTACACAGAACTCTTCTGCCTCTTTGTGTGAGCACCAAAGCTTGTCTCTCTCATCAACAGAAGTTGGCCCAATAAAAGATATTGCCTCACACACCCTGTCTCTCTGATATCCCAGGACACAGCAACAACAACTGCATGCAACAAAGAAAATAACTACATTTTAACAAACATATACTAATTAGTAAAATTACAGGTTTCATTTCCAAATTTATGTTTACATCAGGCCTCGACAAATCCTAGATGCCAGGTCGCCATGGCACCTAGGATTTTGCCCCTAGCACCTAAGAGCACCGGGGTAAAGTGAGCCAGGCACCCCTTCCTGCGCTGCTGGAAGCTCGGCAGCATGGGGGGAAAAAAAGGGAGAGACTGCAGTGCCCTCCATCTCCAGTGCTGCATCTCTCCCTCCTCCTCATCCCTGCCAGTGCTGCCCAAAAACAGTCGGAAGCGGCTTTTTTTGGTGGTGGGGGAGGGTGTTTCTTTCAGCAGCATGGTGCACTACAGCGCCCCCCGCCTCCCCCAGCCACAAAAAAAACCTGTTGCCAGCAGCTCTTTCAGTGCCGCTGTTCCCCCCCCACCGCTGAAAGAGCCACTGGCAGCGGCTTTTTTTTTTTTTTTTTGGCAGTGGGGTAGGGGCTTGCCTCCGAAAGGAGCCAGAGGCTTTGCAGCAGCAGGGTTTCCTCTGCTGGATACGTAGGGCTGCCCGAGTTTTTGGGCTAGCCCTTAGGTGTCCGTCAGATTTGTCGAGGCCTGGTTTGCACCCGAGAATATTCCTGATTCATTTGTCAAAAAGTTGTCATCAATCATCACAGACTCAGGAGAAAGGTATATTTTAATACATTTCACACAGCGGGCACTTGTGCATGAAGAAGCTGTTAACAGAATACCTGTGAGGTAGCAGAGCTCTGGAATGAGTACTGCAGGTCCTGGCAAGACACCTCCTGGCCCTCTCTTCCTCCTAGGCTGACTGACCAAAACTGGTTGGTTCAAATCAGTGATTTCTTGGTTATATTGCTGAAGAGAAATTACATAGCACACCTTAGTCATAGACATCCATTGTTTGGAGAGACTAACCAACATTACACTTATTGTTAATGGCTGACTATTTCACAAGCAGACACACCAGTATCCAATTTTTAAAATTTTGTATCTATTAGTTGAAAAATATTACCTCTGGTTACTAAGCAAACAATTTACCAAACACCACTCAAGTTGATTTACTTTGTGTATTAGACAGCACCTTCTGTCTGATCAGTTTCACTTTACTCCTGTATAGTCAAAAAGACGTAGCTGGACAAAAAGATGCTAATGAGCTATTGAGCAGAAAAAAGTCCTCTAAGAGCCTTTAATGGGATTATTAAAATACTTCACAACATGCTACTTAAAATGAAAGTGAGCTAGAGTTTTTTAAAAATACTATTTAAAAAAAAATAAGTTGATGCGACTTTCCCTTTAGAAATCTTAGAGACCAGTAAAAAATCCACCAACTACGTTCAATAGCAGATACTGTTAACAACAAACCTCAGCATATGACTCAAGCCATTGTAAAAATATGTGCAACTAGAAATCACTCTGAAGCATGGTAATGTAAGTAGCTAACACCTGAAAGTAATAAAAGATACCATGCAGTCTTCTGATAGAGCTATCCACAGACGATGCTCTGAAATCCAAAAGAATCTAGTAAAAATGAAAATGACACTTTTAGTTAACATTTCATACCCTTTTGTAGTAGTCGACAAAGCTGATTTCAGAACCATCTGCTTTCTTGAAAGTGCATTTTGGATTGGCATCCCAGTCAATATCATCAACTCTGTATGTTTTGTTGTTATACCTGAATAAAAGAATTTTTTTTAAAAACGTTTTTGATCTTGTCTTACATGTAGACCAGTGGTTCCCAACCTTTTTGGCCTGAGGGCCATAGATATAATTTTTACAACCCTCAAGGGCCACCAGTTTCTGCCAGCAGGCTGCCCTCCACTGCAGCCAGATGGAAGGAGTTCAACGAGGAGGCTTGCCTCCTCAGTGATCTCCCGTCTCCCTGGCTGCAGCAGGGAAACCACATGCACACTGTAGCCCCGTGCAGTCCACCTGGGTCCCTAGGCAGTGGCTCCTTTCTGCAGCCAGGGGAATGGAAGATCAGTGCTCCTCTCCCTCTGACTCCAGCAGGGACCCCAGCACCTATGGACCCAGGCAGAGCACTTTGCCATGTTCCATGCTACGACCAGAGGAAGGGAAGCACTAATCTCCCATCCTCTTGGTTGCAGCAAGAAGCCTGCACCCGTCTTTTAGCCCCATAGCAACATACTCTGCCTGGATGCTTAAGCAGCAACTCCCTGCTGCAGCAAGCAGAATGGGAGCCGTGGGCCACTTTTGGCTCCTGGGCCACAGGTTGGGAATCACTGGTCTACACAGTAATAAGATTAATCACAGCTGCATGCAAACACACTACGGAGACTGAGTAATGCAGAAAGTTACAGAAAAATAACTGATAATCTAAAATGTTAACAAAAATTTTGATACTTAATTGTTGATAGGAATGTCCATGTGCAGATTAAAGTAGATACCCATTAGTTTCAAATGCAGTTTATGTTATGTTAGAATATATAAAGAATCCATTTTAATTGTGTACGGAAACAGATTGGTCTATATCCAGTTGATGTTTATGTTTATCAGCATATGCTATCAATTTAGTTAAGCCATTAATTTGAGCAGGAGACTAAAAGCATTTAGAGTCATGCTTTCTGATAGCCAGTTATTCCCTGAAAAATATGTAACATCCCAGAAGAGAGTCTCTGGAAAGAAAATGGGGAAAGTGAAATAGGCTCAACATTAGGGAGTCTGTGTCTACCATGATACCAGGTCTCATTTTAAGCCACAAACAGTCCTCTTTTGCCACACTAAGGCTTAAAACCAGCTTAAATTGGTACAGACAGGCTGAACATTTGAAGAGTATTTACATTACATCAGGGCTTGACAAAACTAGCTCCCAGCTAAGTGCCAGCAATTTTGTTTTGGTGACCAGATCGCACTCCTCTGCTGCATTTCTGCAGCAGAGCTAGGAGCCAGGCTACAAACTCTGGTCACCATGGGAACCTGGCTCCCAGATTTTGTCAAGCCCTGCATTACATAATTTTTACACGAGAACCATTAACTAACAGCTACAACACTAACAGAATTAGAATTTGTGCACTATCAGTAATCAATACTACAGGTAAATTTAGAAATTTTGCTAACAGGTTACAATTTATCTGCTAAGAGGACAGAGCTATCCTTAAAATATGAAATGTAAACCAGCTGTTTGGAACATCTAGTCCTAAAACCACAGCAACATCTCAACTGTAAATAAACACACACCCGCAATAGTTAAGATTATTTTGGGATTTTCATTTAAATAAGACCTCCAGTTTTCACAAGCTAACAACTTCTAAAATACCAGATTTTCAAGGTATTTAGGCACCTAAAGATGCAGAAGAATGCTTAGGCACTGTTTCTCAACCTTTGAAGTAGCAAGTCCTCCTAACATCTGAAAATTTTAATAAGTACCCCAAAGAGTCCAAATAAGTACCCCTGAAGCCTGCAGCTACCCACTGCCTTCCACCTCCCAGCTGGGAGCTAAGACCAGGAGAAAGAAGGTGGCTGCCATGCGTACCCCCAACCTGTGTGTGGCGTACCACCACATGTTGAGAACCACTTGCCTAGAGGAATTTCAAAAGCACACAAGCAAGCAAGCAAGATTACTGAAAATTACATTAGGCATCCATCTGCATCTTTAGTTGCCTAAATACCTTTAAAATAATTTGTACTTCAGTTACAAAACACAGTTAATGGTCAGAGTTTAGTACATTTTTTTTTTTTTAAAAAAATAATATCACCGTACTTTGTAAGAACAATTAGCCCTATCAGTTCCTTAGCACAGATTTCTTTAAATCTTTGTTCTTCAACCTGTTTATACAGATTGCACATAAAATCTAAAACAGTTTCACTGCGGAGAACTTTATGGCTCACATCTGTACACAACATGATGTTTGTCTCATACTGGAGAATAGAAGTAGTGAAGCCTGGCCAAACCATCAACCTGTTGGAAAAGAAAAGATTATTTTATAATAAAAATGTACTTTTTGTATAGCTAAGAGTGTCACCAAGAGCGTCATCTGTATATTTTTATGATAATTAAATTTACCCTTTATTATAGTTTTATAAATCCCCAAATTAAAAAGTTAAAAAAATTTCAAAGAGTCATTTGTTTTAATTTAAATATTGCCCTGTGGCATCTGCAACTCAATAGTGCAGAGTAATATTACAAGACAAAGCTAATGCATTTTGTAGTGGAAAAGTAGTCAGATTTAGAATTCACTTTAAATGATCAACTAAGGAATTTAATAAAGGCTTGTTTTAACACAAGTTGTTCACTAAAATACCTCTAGCCTTTATTTAAATATGCTACTTTCACATCTCCCCCAGCACCGGGACAATCATGGAGTCACAAAAACTTCGGTTTCCTTAGTCTCTCAGTGCCTTGTTCCATCTTTAGAGAATGTTTTTATGTAGATATATTTGATCTATGCAAGCTGCAAGATTACTACTTTGGTGATGCAACAATAAAAGCTGATCTGAAAGGAATGCCTCAAGAGCTAGCCATAAGACTACAAACTCATTTAATTAAAGTAACCTGAAATAAATGCCTTAAATATCACAACTTTATATGTAGATATGCAAAACACTGTTTGCTTATTTTAGAACATTAAATCTTTTGCTGCCTATATAGCATATTGTAAGAAAATACTCAAAGGGGCTCCACTTCAAGTGAAAATAGCTTTAGAACATATAGATGACAGATTGTGTTTTACTCAGCTGCTTAAGATGTACACACAAGGATAGATTGAGATCAACTCAGATTTTATAATTACTCTGTATTTAGAAGGAACTTGAAAGTTAGGTACATGAGAGTCTTCAATACAAATTCTATAAGCTGAAAAATTCATTTTAATACATGCTTATCACTGACATCATATCAAAAGCTCATTTCTCCCTTGCAAGATATGAAGTCCCATTTTCCAACCTGTGATTGGGGATGCTGATAGGGTCATTTGGATTGTAATAGTTACGTCCGATTTGCTGCAAGTTCATTATTTTCAAAAGCCTAAAAAGAAGTTGGAAAAGAATGAGTAACTGGCAAATTATAGGACTATTTCGTTTAGCAAAACCACCAAAATACCGTACGCCTATATTTGGAGCTACTTGCCTTACATTTGCTATTTTAAGCTAGAATGAAAATGTTGGTGTAGAGTTTGATTTCAATGTGAACTTTAAATAAATGCTTATGATCTGTTTGGGCTTTACTTAATCGGTACCAAAACCATTGATGAACAAGTCCTCCTTGCATGGACTCAGCAGGTCCCCCTTCAGATGGGTAAGAAGCCCAAAGCAAAAAAATGAGTAGAAAGCCCATGTCACAAACAGAAACATATCAGTTTCAGAGATTCTGCACTGTCACCCATGCCTTTAGGAATAAGCTAATGCCACCAGCAGAACAGAGATTGCTCAAAAGGCTCCCACCCACAACTGTGTTAACATCTGAGGCTACTACTTCTTGAACACAGAAGCAGCCTATTTCAAAGATGTATCTGACTGGCTGCCAAACTGTAGCTGACTATGATTAGCATCCATATTGGATAGCCAGCAAGCATATTCCTTTGGGCACCATAAACTGGAGCTAAAATTTTAGTACCGGTATTTGCCATGAGACATGCAGTTAAGTTTCCCTATTCATCAAGACCAATGCCAGACTTTTCAGTTAGCTTCCTGTAAGAGAGAGAAGAATTGTAAAGTAGAACGCTAACCTTCTAAAAATAATGTTGTAAAACTGCAGGCATACGGGTGAAGTAGGTGGCAATGCTTTGGTCAAGGTGATAGTGATCTTTACATTCTCTCCATTTCGGGTGCAACTGAACACTTCAGTAACCTGAGAAAGGGAGCCTTTATTAAAAGTGGAGTTATGTAAGTTTAAGCAAAGACTGAATTCTTCAAACAATCTAGAAAATTTGGACCTATCCTTTATTATTTTTAATGCTTAACCCTCTAGGATTGCTTTGTAAATCTCAACTTAGCAATACAATGATGAGAAACTCTAAACCAGTGGTTCCCAACTGTTTTGGCTCAAGGGCCACAAATATAATTTTTACAACCCTGAAGGACCACCGGTCTATCAACTCATAAAAAATGCACTGATTTGTATACAGAGTCCACCATTAAGAACTATAGATTGCTACATATTTAAAAATAATAATTTACTGCAAAGGAAATTGAAAATTTTGAATAATTAAAATTAAGTAATAAAGAAATTGTTTACAGATGAAATCTATTAAATATAGGGAAGGCTCTAATTTCAATAGTTCCGCTGCTCCTCTGTTATCGTGGGTCCAGGCTGCTGGGAGCAGGCACAAGTCATGAGGCAGAAGGGCTGGATGCAGACACCAGATGGGAGGAAGGTGCCTGCGGGAGGCTGGCAGGTCAGCTCCCACTGTGTATCTAACCCGGCTGCAGGATTGTGGCTGCAGCCTGGCTCCCAGCTGTGTGCCACCCAGGCTCCCCCTCTCGGCTGTGTGCCTAACCTGGCTGCAGGCCTGCAGCCACGGTGGCCCCCAGCTGTGCTCCGGGACCAGGGGAGGCAGCCAGCTGCAGTCCGGCTCCTGGCCATGCACCAGGACTAGGTAGGAGAAATGCACCCCAGCCCGGCCCACGCTGGGACTGGGCAGGAGGCTGCAGCACAGCTCCCCCTCCCAGCTCTGTGCCTGATCAGGCTGCAGTACGGCTCCCAGCTGTGTGCCAGGACCAGGTGGGACATGGGTGGCTGCAGCCTGGCTCCCAATTGTGTGCCAGGATGGGGGGAGGTGGGCGGCTGCAGCCTGGCTCCCAGCCAGAGGCAGGGGAGCTTGGTCAACTTTAAAAAGCCTCGCAGGCCACAGGCCAGGGGTTGGGAACCTGTTTTAAAGACTTTCAAGGTTGATAGAAGAGTTTTATCTCATCACCATACAGAAATATAGGATTATGTGAGCCTGCAAAACTGGGTGTGGGCTACTATAATTTGAGTTATATAAAACCATCAAGTGCCCATACTGCAAGTCAAACAATTTCTCCCACGAAAGCTCATGCGATTAATAAATCTGTTAGTCTTTAAAAGTGCCACAAGACTCTGTTGTCCAATTAACTCTTGGGAACTCAACCCAATTAAAAGTTATATCTTTTTTAGCAATCCTATTCATTCATCCATTCTCCAGTTTCACCACAAATAGAATGAAAGTATTATGCCAGAATTAAATTCAAACAAAATCTAGCACTATTTCATACACACACCTTATTTTCTAGTTTTTTAGGCAAGAATAATATTGTTCCATCAAATGCATGTGTCCTTCCAATTACTTCTTCATGCTGAAAGAGTAAAGCTGAGCGAAGACGCCGGGCTTCCATTTGAGGATTATAGTCAATATGGTATTGATACAAAGCCCAATGTGGACGAGACGTCAACCGAAAATGGTTTGTACTTAATGTTATGTGAACACCTGAAGTACCTGAAATAAGAAAAATATCAAGTTTTACAACTGTTTCCAATTTACAGCATTTCAAGAACTTTGCAACTTTTAAATAGTGAATGACAAACCCCAAGCTTTTTCCGCAACTGTTTCAATGCTGCCAACTAAGGATCATGCAAATCCACTTTCAGATACATCCAGCAGGTGGCTGCCAATGACAAGTTTTCAGAGATTCTATCACCCACTGGAGAAATGTCATATATAATGACAACAGAATGAAGTCAAGTATTCTATCACTGACAGCAGGTGCTTCAGTGAAGGATGCTAGAGTTCCTGTAATCAATTTCTTCCTTACCCCAAGTAGTTAACTGCTGGCTTATGCCACAAAATACAAGTATTTATCAATGCAGGTGTGTATATTTTCATACACTCAAGATGCCAAGTTCCAAAGGGGAAGCCGTGTTAGCCTAGTTCAGTAAAACAAACAAGGAATCCTGTGGCACTTTTAAAGACTAACAAATTTATTTATTGCATGAGCTTTTGTGAGCGAAAATCGCACTTTGTCAGATGCTTTGAAGGAAAGCTCCCCACCTTCAAAGCGTCTGACGAAGTGGGATTTTTCTCCCATGACAGTTCATATGATAAATATTTGTTAGTCTTTAGAAGTGCCACAGGACTCCTTGTTTGTCAAGATGCCAAGTTATTTTTGCACTTACGAAGCTCTGACTCAATACAACATGAAAGTAAGTACCACAAATTAGTTTTGCTCTTTAAGGAACACCTTCTTCCATTAGTTTAAGTTGTTGCATTTCAATTTCACTGAGTTTCCCCTCAGAGATTTATTAAAAAGGCAAGCCCAATTTACCTTCCATACCATTTATTTTATGCTCCTCTAGTGCTTAAGAAGAAAACCCACAACATACTCAAGACAAGACTACCATTAGCAGTTAAGCTTCTGCCACAAGTGTACACCTCTCAAAGAATCGGCTTTTAGAAAACAAATTGGACTACTAGTGCAGCCTGCAAGTGCCTAATGTTCCCATGAAAGAAGGGAGGCAAGCAAAAGGCAATATACAGCTAACAGAAACTCTCCTATCCAGCCTGCTTTGTTTGCTAGGACAGAATTGTTATGTTGTGTCCTCTAACCCAGCAGTTCTCAACCACTGCGTCGGGACACAGTGTGTCGCCACACAGCGGAAAATGTGTCACGGAAGGCTAGGAAGATGGCTGGATTCAGCCTGGGGAGAACGTGCTGGTGTGTCTTGTAGGGTTACGATACACTGCCGAATGTGTCGTGACCCGCAAAAGGTTGAGAACCACTGCTCTAACCAAATGCTTTGCAACTAGGGTTTAGATGAACTTGGCAATTTGCCCTTCTCAGGTTACCCAATTAACAGTTTTTAATGGCTCTTCCACAAAGCCTTTCCTCTCTATGAGGAGAAAGCAGACCTCTCCTGTTTTCACTGAGAAGGATTTTCAATTTAAGCCCCCATCCCTCCCCCCTTAATTTCTTTTCACTGCTGTAGTAACCGTGGGAGGGAGGGAAAGGGTTAACATAAACAGTGAGTCCTAGAGAAGTCCCCTGAGAGCCAACAGAAACGCAGTGCAGGTTTTTGAACTGGAGCAGTAGCCCAGCCTGTTTCCTGTTTGGTGGCAGCACAGAGCTCCTGGAAGGATCAGAAGGAGCTCAGGTAGCCAGGTATGGAAGATCCAGCAACATCCATGCCTAAGAAGGCTTAATTCTATAACCAATCATGCGTGAGAAGAACAGGGAATGTTTAGCTAGAAACGTTCAGGGTCTGTCTTTGTTTTGGTTCTTTTTTGGATTCCTCTGTGCTGAGCACACGTACACCCCTCCCCACCATCCTGTAACTATCCAAGTTAAATCCCAGAGAAACAACTGTTTCTTAGCTCTCCTTTTAATTAAAGAACATTTATTCTTTTAACGTAAGTTTTGTTTCTGTGTCTTAAAAGGCAAGAAGTTTTGTGTTCTGTGAGAATCCAATGAAAGAAAGAATTTCTACGGGTTGAGGGGAAAACTGGTAAAGGAAGAGTCTTATTAAGTAAAAATGTATCAATTGAAACATGGATAGAAATGAAAATTGAACTTGAATACTATATTCATGCTCCAAAAGTCTGAGGTTTCAGTCTCAAGAATTTAATTATAAAATGGATTTGAGGTCAATGAACACCTATCTATCAGCCCTCTTAAGCTAAACAAGTCACCACCTACACACCAAAATACACCATCTAAACCTTCTTACAGAAGAAATTGAGAACAGGGGAAATTCTGTGCCAAAAAAATTTAAAATTCTGCTCTCAATATTTTGAAATGCTGCAAAATTCTGCACATTTTATTTGTCAAAACAACACAACATAATCATGTCAGTTTCAATTCTTTTGGTAATTTATTTCAAAATACATGTCAGCAAGTATGTCTATAATAACAGACAAAAAAAGATTCAGGAAATGATTTTTATCGAATAGATTCCTTAGTGGTCATATTAATACAGAATTCTGAGTAACAATTCATTCAAACTACAATATAAAAACATATTTCCCGTATCTCTCAAAAGCAATGCAAAGGCTTGGGGGAGTCAGGGGTAATGGAAGAGCTGAAGGAGATGGAAGTAATTGCTAGCAAGGAGCCTGGGAATGAATCTGGAAGACGATTGCATGTGGGTGGGAGGAGAAGAGAAGGGGCTGTTAAAGAGAACTGGTGAGTCTCCTCCATGCAAAACCTGGCTGACCCCTACCTTCTACCATTCAGTCAGGAACCTGTGGCCCTGCACCCCTAGTCTATCATCTCTCTAGCTCCTGTGCCCTACCCAAGTCTGTCCCCCTGACTAGCTTTTCTGAATGCCAGTCTATGTGACCTCCCAACAGCCCTATGTGACCTGCTGTCTCTCCCCCCCCAACACCTCCTCACTTCGCGTCACGGCGGAGGCACTGAGGAAGGCAGCCACTATGCCCCCTTTCTGCAGCTGGCTGCTCTGTCCCTGAGGCAACTGGCTTCTTTGGCATCACACCAGTCCTTGCTGGGTGAAGAGTGTAATTGCAGCACCTCTCCAGCAGAATGTATTTGGGGGGGTGGGGGGGGAGGAATCTGTGAGGGATATGAATTCTGTGCTTGATGTTTACAAATATGAAGAGAATTTGGAGTACTGTAAATTTGAACGACATTACAGTCCATACAAATCAAAACTGAGTATTAAAATGGTTAAAAATATCCAGTTAATATACACCTAAACTTTCCCATTAACTAGTAACAGAGGAATGCTAAAAATGACCCCTTGCATGGAACTGAAGTTTAATCATCTGGAAAAGTTTGCAGAAGTTACCATGGGAAAAGAAACACATTTTAAATATCACCTTTGAAACTACATCTTGTAGGGGACCAAGAGAGAAAAACTGAACAAGGAAATCTGGGTGATTTAATTTCAATAAATGGCTATCAAGTTTTTAGCTAAAAGACATCCTCAAAAAAGTGTAACAAAATATGTCATATAGCCTCTAGAATGAAACAGTCATGTTCCTGCTACAATACTTAAATGAAAAACCCTTTGGAGCAACATCAGTCTTTTCTTCTATTTCTCTCCCATCTTTTATAGTGTTAGTAAAACAGTGAAGACCTGTTCCCTGATTTGTCCTTACAGGTGCTACTGAAATATAAATAATGCTAGTTTAACAACTGAGAAGACAAAACCAATGACAAATAGCTACACTATATATCTATGAGCAAATTTTATATTTGAAGCTTTAGTTTAATTTTAACTTACCTGTTTTCGATTCTCTAACATGTCCTATGTCTTGTCGTGTATTTACGTCAAGGTCATAGAAATCTCGGCGACGTCCACCCCTCTCTCCTAATGACAAGCCCTTAAAACCAACTGAAATGTCAAGTCCTAGAATTTTTGAAGGAAGTGGAAGAGAAATGGGTTAATTTTATCATTTGTATTAATTTACTAAACCATTACAATGTTAAATACAACAAAAGAATGCTAACGAATCTAAGAACTGAAACCTTGAACAGAAGAAGCCAAAGCAGTTGCGGTAGCACAATCAATCTGAAAGAGCCTCGAGGGTAGAGCCCTGCAAATCCGCGGATATCCGTATTATATCTGCGGATAGCCGCATGCGTGGATACAATGTGGATATCCGCAGACCATTTCTTGCAAATGCAGATCAGATACAGAGCCACGTATTTTTATCTGTGGAGGGCTAGAGCCCTTCAAATACACAGATATCCGCGGATACCCACATTATATCCGCATCCACGGATACAACACAAATATCCATGGACCGTTTCTTGCAGATCGGATGCAGATCCACATATTTACATCCGCACAGGGCTCTACTCGAGGCTACTTCAACTCTCTGAAGACTGTCTACAAAAATGTGTGTAGGTATTTAGGATATATGTCACAGCTCTGAAAGTGCTACTGAGCCGAAGGGTTATAGACTGAGACAGGTACTGAACTGAAAGAGTTTAAACAGGAATGAAGTGATAAACTTTAAATCCTAATTTTCAATATTTTATTTCAGTGTGAGATTTAGTATTTGTTTAAACTTAAATTCAGAGGGAAATGAAGCCCAATTTAGGTATAATCCAAAAACTTCAGTGGAAAAATTAGACAAGTCCATGGCACTTTAGCTGTTGACAGCTCTTGCATGTAATGTTCTAATCCAGGCTTGTCCCACCTACGGCACGCGGGCCGGACTCTCGCCCAACAAGGGTTCTTATCCAGCCCGCGGGGCCATCTGGAAGTTTGTGTGCCAGGGCATTTTTAAATGTGCCGTGGCAGCACGGCTGGGACCAAATTGGGCTCCTTCCGCCAGGAGCCTGATTGGGCTGGCAGGCTGGCGGCAGCCAGGCCCCGGATCCCTGGCGGAGGCCGCACTGGGCCAGTGACAGCCAGGCCACAGATCCCGGGCCCCAGCAGGAGCGAGCCCGATCGGGCCGGTGGTGGCCAGGACCCGGATTCCCGGCCCCAGCGGAGGCCACAAAGGGCCGGTGGTGGCAGGCAGGCCGTGGAACCCAGGCCCCAGCGAAAGCCCGACTGGGCAGGCGGCAGCTGGGCCCCACATCGCCCCAGACTCAGTGCACTGGCGCTGGGACTCGGGGCATGTGTTCCCCATGCTTCTTTGCCACTCCTGCTCTGCCCTGCATCCCATGCTCCTCCCAGCCACCCTACCTCTCCCTTGCCTTGCTCCCCATGTTCTCCGCTGCCACCCCACATGGTCACCCTTGTCCTGCCACACTCCACTGCCACCCCACACATCACCACCCTTGCAAACTATTTTTTATTTTTTGACTGTTTAATTTTAATGAATAATAAGTTTAATTTCTATGCCTTATCTATCCAAAATTTGCTCACCAGCCCTCCGAGTGAGAAAAAAATTGCAATGTGGTCCCTCATTCTAAAAGGTTGGACACCCCTGTTCTAATCCATAAAGAGACTCATGTGTGGCCCTATACTCACAGCTTTCCAGATGATTATGAACTTACAGAACTGTGAGCACATGCATCTCAGGAGCAGGGAACAGCACAGAGAATTCTTAGGTAACATGTTCATCTTTAGGGCAGAGACGGTCTTGTCCGTGTTTGTACAGCACCCAGCACAATGGGACCCACAATTGGGGCCCTTTGGCACTATCCTAATGCAAGTATTTACCCATAATTCAGGATAGAAAAAAACAGAACAGGCAAAGCAGGCCTTGACAAATGTGCTGTACACCGAGGCACTAGCCTAAAAACTGGGGCACCCAGGGGTGCGGCATATTAGGGGCCCATGCACCACCATAGACACTTTCAGCTGCAGCGGTCTAGGGTGCAGAAGCCCTGCCACTACAGACACTTGCACATTTACTGTGAGAGGAAAGAAGAAATGAGTAGAACTTTAGCGGCTGGCAAATAATACTGCACGCTGTTGAAGGCATCAGCGGTGGCACTCTTTTTTGTGCTGGGGGCTTTCCACTCCCTGTAGTATGACAGTGCAGCTAGGCACCAAGGTACAATTCCCAGGCACCAGGTGGCACCCAGATTTTGTCAAGCCCTGAGGTAAAACATGGAACTATATTACCAGTTTCCTAATCAGAAGAAATTCCTGAGTCTGCTTAACATCAATCCACAACCAGCAAAGCCAATGAAAACTTTGAGCTCCGAGAAAAAGCTTCTTATACAGAGCGCTCAATTTTTACCAATTGACAAAAGCAAAAAGATACACTCAGGACTCCGTTAATTCTATGGAGGCAAGGACAACTGGAGCCTGGCTGCAGAATAAACAGGGTCCAACAGTAAACTTTTCTTTCTTTATCTGGCTTCATTAAAGTTTAAGCTGTATTGTTTGACGTATAATAGCAGACAGAATTAGAAAAAAATTCACTATTTCATATTTAACTAATTAACAATCTGGTTTTAAATGAAAATCAGAAATGCACTTTCCAATATATATTGGATGATCTTAGTTAAATCATTAAGGCTTTAATTACTTATTGTAGTAGGCAATAAGCTTCACTTCTTCCCCGTCCCCACACCTCACCTTGCGATTCTGGAACACTAGGAGCTCCTCTTTGTCGTCCACGACCAACGAATTCTCCTTCTGATGGTGGTTGTGGCTGAGGTTCTGGAGGTCTAGGTCGCACATAACCAGGTGGCTGCTGACCCTGAAAAGTCCACTACATTTGTCTACAGGCTTTGTCTACACTCGTACTTTTATTGGACAGATATGCAGGGGAAAAATAAAACCTGCCTGACCAACACAAGATTTGCCAACCAAAGTGCTGGTGTGGATAGCACTATGTCAGCAGGACACACTTGTTGGATGTTGTTTAATTTTGCCAGTGGGAGAGGTCTCCTCTATCAGCATAGAGTGGCTACAAAGGGCAGCGTAGACATAGCCTTATGACCAGCACTCACTGATATCATAAAAAACATGTATTATCGAATGAAGTCACTAGAGGGCTTGCTGCACAACCAAGTTCCTAGGAAAGTTATTTAATATAGGGGAAAAAATGAATGTAGAGTGACTTATTACTTAAATTGCCACAAAGTTATTCAGTAAAATTACTCATTCAGTTTGGGAGCCAGCACTACTGGAAACCCCCCCGCCCCCCAAAAGCGTGATTATTTTGTGAGTAGCAGTCATTTTGGAATAACACTATATATATATTTTAGAGCAACTCCTCAGGGTGCAGTACCTTCTGTGTTACACAGAGTGCTGAATACAGTCCACAAAATCTTAGGCACAAGAGAGAGCCTACCTGGCCTTATAGAAATACCTATCTATGAAGTTTAACCACACAGCCAGATCTCTCAGGAAGGCACAAAGGTCATTAAGAAGTCAATGACACCCACAACACTTAGGAATACACCAGCTTTACTGCAGCAGTGCATCTGCTTATCAGTCATGTGAAGCGCAAAAAAAAAGTCTGATGTTAAACAAAGCCCGATACACATATAACCACATGAGAAAAGACAACCCTAAATTTTAATATTTCAGCACATAGTTGAGCTAGACCTGAAAAATGGACACTCACAGAAGCTGCTCCTACGGGAGGTACAGCAGTTGGCTGATCACGTGCTCTTCCTCTTGCTCTGGCTCTTGCTCTTCCAGTCATTTTCTTTTCTAAGATAAACCAGGTATATTTATAGGACACAAGCCTGTTTTTTCACTACAGCATAATTTTTCGGTCTCTTGTTCAGTTCTATAGAAAGACTAATCGGGGAGATTGGCCATGCCAGTGCGCTCTAGGGTTCTGTTTACACTGCTTTTTTTGCTTAAGATTTCTTACCTCTGCTGCTATCAAGAGGATCACTACTTTAGTTAAGGTGATGGCAGCTGCCAGCATTTCAGTACAGCACTGAACAACTGCGCTCTGTTGCAACCTTAGAAACATTTAAACACGTGCAACTTTAGAAATTCAAGTTATGCACGTGCTTAAGTGTCTGACCAACAGCCATCACGGGGTTTGAAACAGTGACAGTCATCCACATCCTTGTAACACTGGGGGTTTTTTGTCCCAAAGTATTATGAAATAGGCAACCCCGGTGACAGCTTCTGCAAGATATTCCCTATATATAATGAAAACTGTTGCTAGAGAACATCTTAAAACTTTGCAAAAATATTAAGCTAGCCACTTCTGACTGAGCAACACCGAACCTGCCAAGAAACAGATTGAATTTGGACAGTTTTGATTGGTTTCTCAAACACACCCAACTGCTCATTACCAAGAGTGATCTACCACACAAAAATGACATCGAATAACCCATTCCCTCTATGAGATCCGTAACCACAATTTCATTCACTGGGATGTGGAGGAAAACTTCCAGGTGACAATGAAACGACTTGTCTGGCAGCCACTTGTAGACTATGGAAGAAGTGTTTCGTCTCCACCCGGAATTCACCAAAGCAGCGGTGCGTCTGACACCGCGAGAGATACTTTACCCAGCTGAACGGCCGCCCGTGCTTACGTTACGTTTAAATAATCTTCAGGCTCCGTGAAAAAAAACAGCCAACGGATCCCCGTCTTTAAGTGGGGCTGCGATATTTCACCTTCGCCTACTTGAAACGCCTGGTGTTAACAAACCCCTCCTGGCCACCATCACGGCAGCGGGCAGCACTTTCTAAATACGGCCTACGGGCCTTTGAACGTATTGCCTGCCCGTTCAGCTTGGAAATCTCCCCCCACCCCCCCGAAGAAGCTGGGGAGATGCCACCTTTCAGGAGAGCACCTCCCTTCCCCCCACATTTCCCTTCACCCCCTTTTCCCTGTCCTAGCCCCAATCCCCTCCCCCATCCCACACTGCTGCCCCTGGTTTCTCCCCCACAGCCCTCTCTCCCCTACCCCTGGCTCCTTCCTAGTTGGGCCCCCCACCCCCCAAGCTTGCGGTCAGCACCAGCCCCCGCTGCCCACAACCTTCTCCGCTTCCCCGGCCCCGTGGGGGGGAGGGTGAGCCCCGTCCCGGCTGAAGGGAGAAGTAACCACGCCTGTCCCGCGCCCCCCGCCACGCAACCAGCGCGAGACCGACCGTTGGCCCCGCCCCCCCGCCGCGGCCTGCTCCAAACGAGCGCCGGCCGGCCTCGCCCAACCGTTATCCAGGCCGCCTCACTGGGGCCAGCAAGGTGGGGCTCACTCCGCCGGCTGCGCCACTTCCTCAAAGGCAGCAGCACCCGCCTCCGCTGTTTCTACGCCTCAGCGAGGGGTTCAGTGCGCGCCGCGCTCCCCTCTCTCTCTCGGGGTAGCGGCGCCTAGGGACTCCTTTTTCCGGCGAACGCACACTCCTCGTAGAGCGCGTGAAGTAGCGAGAGCCACACCGTCTTCGTGCGTACAGGGCAGCGCGTGGCGGTGCAGGCGGCGAGACGAGAACGGAAGGCGGGCTCGCTTCCCATTGGCCTGCGAGGCGGAGAGTGCCCGCCCCGCCGCCAGAGAACCGAACGCGTCCCCGCGCTTCCGAAGATTTCCGAACGGGGTTAGCGGGGGCGGGGCCTGAGGGGGGTTCCAAACAGAGTGGTACGGTCGAGGATTGCCGATGATTTCCGAAAGGAGATAGCGAGGGAGCGAAGAGTCCCGAGAGGTTCCGAAGGTTTCCCAATCCCAGCGGGTTGGCTGGTGCGCGTGGAACCTGGGAAAGAGCCACCGTATGGGTTCCAACAGCAGGGAGCAGGTGTAATTTAAGAGATGTGCTGTGTGCAGCTCCCAATGCACAGATATTTATTATTATTTATTTTATTTGACCAAATTATTTACTCTATATTATTAATTCATCCACTTTATTATTAATCAGCATGGTTATTCTTAATTGAATGGCTAATGTTATTAATTAACAGTTAACCCTATTAGATCAACTAATAACCTCACTGTGGTTAGATATTGCTTCTGCGTGGAGACTAACTGCACCAGTTCCAAAGGGGTGGACGGGTTAGCCTAGTTCAGGAAAACAAACAAGGAGTCCTGTGGCACTTTTAAAGACTAACAAATGTATTTATTGCATGAAAGCTCATACGATAAATAAATCTGTTAGTCTTTAGAAGTGCTACAAGACTCCTTGTTTGTTTAACTGAACCAGATTTGCCATAAGCCTAAATGCAAACTTCAGTGCAGTTACATCGTCTTTTTCACCATTTCCCCACATTAAAATCAAAGCTTAATACGTACACTGGCCCTGTTCTCCACTGCCTTTTATTTTGTGTGGAAAGTGACACAAGGGCTATGTCTACACTTGTAAATTTAGGTTGACTTTAGCTAAGTCAACTTAACTAAGTCGACTTTAAGTCGACTTAGTGCGTCTGCACCTAAATTTAAAGTTGACTTTGGGGGGAACTTACAAAGTCGATCTAGAGCATCCACACTCAGCCTTTGCCCCATTGTACATGGGTACAATGGGGCAAAGGGGGACAGGGACCCTGGCAGGGCATAGGGGCAGGGTGGGCAGGGCTCTGCCCTGTGGGGGGGCATGCCAGGCTCCCCCTGTGCCCCCGCCTGGCAGGGAGGGCAGTGGTGGAGTCCTGGAGTAGCCCTAAGTCTACTTAGGGTTACTTCAGGTCTACACTGGCTTAAGTCGACTTGAAAAAGTCAACTTAAGCCTTAGGTCGAATTAAAATGAGGTTTTATAAAGTTGACTTAATTTTCATTAAGTTGACTTTATTTTCCTTAAGTCGACTTAAGCAACTTGCTTAAGTCGACGTAAGTAAACTGTAGTGTGGACGCAGGGTAAATTAAGTCCACTTAAGCAAGCTTAAGTGGACTTAATTTACAAGTGTGGACGCAGCCTGTGGTATTGGTGATGGCATTTAACATCTAAATGAATGTAAAGTAAAAGCATGTTACTGGGCAGTTCTGTGGACTTCTTAACTATAGTTTTAATATTTGTGAGTAATGCAGCAAGACATTTGCTGAAACCAAAGGGTAAATCTCAGAAAGCATATCTTTCAGAAGAAAACAAAGACATGGTTTGGGTTATTCCCCTCACCCTTCCCAAAAATTCATTTTACAGATGATATGGCTCCATAAATGGTTTGGTTTCTATGCTACTAAAATTAACTACAGTACAATAAAGAATTGAAGAGCCAAATAAAATATGGTTTAGGAATATAGGTATATGTATGTGAGAGGAAAGTTTGGGGGTTGAATGGATGCCCCTGTTATCTGTATTTTGGGAAATAAACATTATGTAATTCTGCCAGAAGGTGGAGCAACAAAGCAAGAAATAAACTCTTGTGGGGCCACTTCAATGAAAGAACCATTCTTCAGATCTAATAATTATCATTAACGTCTACAAGGATGCTACTGAAACTAGGATTATATTCTACACTCATTGAGGCAGATTCTGAAGTGAAGATCTGCCAGTCAAGACACTAGCACAACCGTATGGGGAGCCCCTCCAAAGCTGCCCCTGAACACCTGACAATTCCCAATGAAGGGACGTGCTGGGTGTGGAAAGTAGAGTGGCCAGAGTGCTCTGTGCTATCAATGTTCTGGATGGCTCTGCACCAAAGTCCATAGACGCTGGTTGTCAAATTAGAACAGTCTGAGAATGTGGGTGGCACAAATGTGGCTTGGGTTGTCTACACTGGGAAATTTACTGGCATAATTATACCAGTATCACTCCTTGGGTGGACACTCTTATTCCAGAATACAATTGTTCAAAGGAAGAGTTAGTGGTATAATTAAGCCAGTAAAATTCACCAGGGAGACAAGCCCTTCAAAACACAGATGAAAGCTGGAATACAGATTCTGATTGATTGTGCCTGGGCCCAATCTTGAGCCATCCAGCAAAGCTCAGGAAAAAGGACCTGAAAAAATGGCATCCTTATCTTCAAACCTAGGACGGATGATGCATGTCCCCGTCTCCTCCTACCCCTTAACCCTTCTGCAGTTACATAATACCAGTCTTGCACAGAACTCTCCGTTGGAGGTAGAGGACAGTGCCAAAGAGGAGGTTGATCCCCTCCCTCCACCCTTTTTTTTGACATAGGTAGTCAGCAACTCATGCTATAAGAGGACTAAAGGGTATGATCTGGCACTTCATATGCATTGGACATAAATTTGCATCACAAAAAATAAATCTTTGGATAACTATCATAAAGTGAAATCTAAACATGACTGCAAATGAGCACATTTTGTTTCACCAACTTCACTCCAGAGTTTGCTACCACATGCTATATAGTAGCACTGAGGAATGAATGTCGGTATGTGATTACCAGGTAAAAATAGATTTCCTAAGCATTTGAAATCTAGTGTTTGAAAGTGTTTGAAATCTAGTATGTCTTTATTTGGTGTGGCTAGACACACCCACACAAATTCACATAATTTTACATCATCCAGAAGTTTATTGGAATTACTAATTCTGTAAAGAGGGCAGCATATATATAAACCTAGATGGAGGCATTACAGAAATGGAGGTAGAGGGGCGTATTTTCAGAGCAGTGTGCAGAAATTTGATACACAATATGAATTATTGTTAATAGGATTTGTAGATGCAACTTGTCTAGTTGTTGTATAATCATACCTCAAAAATAGCCGTGCATTTCTATTGTGATTCTCTCATTCACAATCATTTTCTTGTATTGTTGCTTTCTAACCACCATCTCCAAAACCACAACTGTTTGATACTAATGTGAAAATTGCTTTTGACATTTAACAGCCTGGAAAATAAGATCCTCTTTAAATTAACATCTCATTGATCTTGAATTCCAAATAAATATAGCAACATTGTATATAAAAGCTAAAGTGGTTGACTGGCTTATAAATAGCTTCTATTTTTCTACAGTGTGTGTCAGTCACTCTTCTACGTACTGAACCCCATGCAGTTGCCATTCCACAGACTCTTATAAACCTGCAACTTTTCTCAATTCCTTGTGCACAGAAATTGAAGTTCTATACAACCCTGAGCCTCAGATTCCAACTGGATCAAGCCTTAAATAAATCAACCCCCAAACTGTAACAGAACAAGGCTCTGGTTCTACGCCCATTTAGAATTTTGCAGTTGACTTTGTGTTGGGGCTCCCTTTTCTAATAGCCTTTGCTATCTCTTATCCCAAGTTGTAACAAAGACATATATAATGTTCACTAATTTCTCCATTTTTTTGGTTGGTTTAGACTGTGAGAGTCTCAGGCTCAGTTCTGGATTTTTTATAATTGAGGACAAATTAATAACCTCTCTAGGAAACCAAATTCTCTTTTACAAACTAAAAAAGAAAGCACTTAAAATGTCAAGGCTAAGAAGGAAATCACTACATAGAAAAAGTTAATGCTGTTAGCATGTACTTTTTATTAATCAAATATAATTCTGGATAAATATTTAACTCAGCACATATACTTATGCAAGGCATGTTCACTGCTTTTTAAAAGCTCTGATTGATTACTGCTTGCCATAGGCTCTTTACTCACAGTGGGAAATTTTATTACTTAGGAGCCTACAGAGCTCTCCAGACAGTCAGAGGGTTAAAGTTATAGAAACATGTCATGGGGATTGTTTTAGATCAGCATCGTTTAAAAGATAAACAGAAGGAAGACAAAGATCTGTTCACAGCCACTTAAGTTACATGAAATGGGGGTGTAAACAAAAGTGTGTGTGAGGGGAAATACATTTTTAAATGCACAAATAAATATTGATATTTGCCATAATAATTGTAATTTTTAAAAAATCCAAATTCCTGACATTTCCGTGCAGATCCTAATTAATTTTAGTTGCAAATTGTTAAATGTTGCTGGCTCAATTCATTGGGTTACTTGCTTGCCTACCACAATCCTTTTAAAACAAACAAATAAATAAATAAATATTTCTTACTCATGACCAGTTTCTCTTGGAAGAGTTTGCATCCTTGGTTTTGACAATCTTTCTGACTTGCTCAGATGTCTGATGTTTTATTGATTCACGCCCATCTAGCGTTATAACTACAGGTGGTATGCATAGAAATATGTGAATGGCAATGTACTAAATGCAAATACTGCTGCAAATGTTCAATCCTAACTGGTTTTTGAGTAGAAATGAAGAGGAAAATGACATTTTGAAAATGGCAGCTTTGTGTTGGTTCCTATTCTAATTTTGGTGTGTTGTCAAAAAGTCCAACTGCAGTATTTAAGCATACCAAAATATCATATATGAAATAGTTGTTTCACAGCTACTTGGCTTCCACTTTGCTTTGATGTTTGTTTTTCCATGATGCAATTGTTTTTGCCTTCTGTCTCCTGTTGCTACAATATGCCATTTCCCATACATTTCATCTCCAAAGGGGAAAAGACTGCATGGAAACAGAACAAAGAAAACAGAACAAAAGAAAATCAGGGAATTTTCCAAAGGCCCATTTGATATACAAGTATAAACAGGAAAAAGATGCCTGGGGAGTTAGGAGTCAGGAATTGCACTAGCAGACAGCTGTTAAATTGTGTTGTAGCAGCACTTTGGGATAAAGAATGGTAAATGAATATGCAATATGAATGTATACAGTGAACACACATTTCACTCTCTTTATGATGATGTTTAAGGGTACAGGAAACTAGGAGTGAAACAATCCGAATATTTTTACCTGCATGTTTTTTTAAAGGCATCCAAGAGTTCTGAAGTCCAAACATCGGTGGTGCAATGTGCTCTATCCCCAGAAGAAGACACCCCGACATATCTAAGTAAAGAAGGTATCTCATTTATCAAGAGCGATGTACACTGTAATGATGCAGAGATATATATGGCCCAATTTTCAAAAGAACTCACCATCCACAATTGGGGCAAGATTTTCAAAAGAGCTTGGCATGTTGGTCCTAAGCACTTTTAAAAATCTGACCATAAGTGTCACAAAGGTAGCTGGTGGGTGGAGAACACTTTAGAAATTCTAGCTCCTAATGAGGATGCTGCATGCTTGAAAATTTGGCCCCAAGTTCCTTTGAAAATCTGGCCTGCCGCTTTTTTACATCTCTTTTTGTAGTTTTTTTTTTTTTTAAAGAAAGTTAAAACAAAAAGGTCAGGCTTTAAAAGTGACTCTCATTGTCTGAGATAAATCATGAATTAACAACCTTGCTTCTTAATTGTACAGTCTTAAATGTCAAACTTACAGCTAATTCATTAAAAATGTACTTATGAAAAGATGAACTAACATGGGTTCAGCCAGGAAAGTTTGTATGTAATTAATACCTTTGGTAGGGAGAGAGGGTAAATTACTTTCGAAATCATGACTCAGATTGCAATATGCTTGTAATAGTGCTTTTTTATAAATCAGAATAATTTACAATATGCTGCATAATAAATACAAATAAATGCATCCCCCTTCTGGAGTGTATTTTTCAGAACTGGATTCCACCTACCGTTCTATAATCTACTTTCTCCCCTTGTCTCTTTTCTCCTCAAGGCCTTCATCCGCTTTCATCTGATTCTCACTGTTCTAGGACTTCATTCTTGGTAGCTCTTCTTTTTCCTTAAAAAACTTTCACTCTGTTCCAGAGGTCTTTCTGGGATCATTCCTGTTCCCATTAACACTGAGTTTTGCTCCAATGGAAGCAGGGCTGGTCACTTTTTGTATTCCAGGTGCATTTTGTCTGTCCACCAGCTCACCTGCCCGCTATCATCACTGTTCACTCCCATCTTGTCAAACGATGATATTATGCTCTCTTGGGACCTATGCTACGTATGGGCCACCGCATCTCTCTCTCTACTTCTGATGCAATAACTACTTGCCAGTTCTTTCTCTTCACTTTTTCCTATTCCCAAAACAGCTTCCTACCAGCACTGGTTGACCTATTCCCTATGCCCAGATTGTAGCTGAAGGAGGGAAAGTGAACTGACAGCAGCTCTCTCCTTCATTCATTTATTTAAAAACAAAACAACAGAAACAAAAGTTTGAGAAGTTAATAGTGCAGTGAAATTTTAAAATCAGCATATGCATGGGTTTGCAATCCCCGAAGTATGTTCCTGCTGTTTCTCATCCACACAGTGTTCGGTAGCAATGAAAAAAGACAGAACAAAATGTTTGGGGTGTATTTAAAGCAGCATGTGTTATATCCTGGGTCTTTGATTTCTGGTTTTAACTGATAAAAACAGATTAAACACCCCCCCACAAAGAAAGAAAGAAAGAAAGAAAGAAAGAAAGAAAGAAAGAAAGAAAGAAAGAAAGAAA
>ML685868.1:6514719-6563708 GCA_007922175.1 Pelusios castaneus
TCGTGGGAGAAAATCCCACTTCGTCAGACGCTTTGAAGACGAAGTGGGATTTTCTCCCACGAAAGCTCATGCGATTAATAAATCTGTTAGTCTTTAAAAGTGCCACAAGACTCTGTTGTCTTTCTACAATAGACTAACACGGCTACCCCTTTGGAATTTGATGTGTTTTAGACAGAGACCCAGTTAAAATTTGCTGGTCTTAGTCAGGCAAGTAACAAAGAAAGACACAACAGTGCAAAAACAAACAAGGAGTCTTGTGGCACGTTTAAAGACTAACTTAGTGGAAATCCATCAACAGAACAGTGCAAGAATCACTTCAGAGTTTTCTTATTCCCTCCCTCTCTCCTGTTTGCTTCCTTCTCCTGCTTTTTTCTGCTGGAGGAGTGATGTAGCATATTGTTGTTTCTTGGCTCTGCCTATATAATTACAGCTGTAGTTAGCTTTAAGAAAAATAAAAATCTATGTTTAACAAATTCCTTATAATAGCTGCCTTGATATCTTCTAACAACCAAGTTTATTATAGCCTAAACAAATGCTAACCCTTAATTAAAATTAGAAGATATGTAAATTAAGGCAGATGCAATATTCTTCTGCACAAAGGACCTGCCCATTGGCTTTTTTGGAAACAGACAACATGTCACATTTCAGTAGAATAAAAAATGCAAGTAGAGCATTAGTCCAAAGCTTTTGTATTGTGCATTTCAAAGTTTGGACCCAGTGGGTGGGGCAAAAATAAATCAGGGCCTCCTATGGTGAAAATGTATTTGGAATTCAAGCATCTAGAATTTGACCCTATATTCTGCTCCCTGGGATTGTCAGCTGCTTCAGGGTTTGTCTGATATATACCTCCTTTTCTCACTTCTAAGAATTTTTATCTTGGAGTGTGTTTGAAAACACTTCAGAAAAAGGGTGGAAAACACAGAGTGCCTTCTTTGAAATACACTCCTTTGTTAAATTCCTTTCCCAAGGGTAAAGAGGCTCTCAGACACCTGAGGGCAACAAATGACTCTATTCAACACACTCACAAATGACCTAATAAACTCCCAAAGGGTTACAATAGCTTATTTGTCTTTCTCGTCAGCTATTTATAGCACAGTTGTAAATTGAAGCAAAACAATAAACAGCTAATTTATTATCTTTATTTTGAACAGGCTGTTGAGACCAAGAGGTGCTTTTAATTCTTTTTTCAAACAAATTTTTGCAGCTGAATTTAAATGAATCCCACACATTTCACTTTAAATGAGGCTAAAAACATAAAACTACCTATATTCAACAAACTCATCACCATTTTGCACCCATTCTTTTGAAAATGTATGGAGAGTTGCTTTAGAGAATTCTGTTTTGGTTAAGTAGTATTCATGATGCCTCTCTGGACAGGAAAAATATCATATCATGGTTTGATAGACTATATTATAAATGCCCTTGTTTCATGACTTCATTTCACAAGAAAATGGAGTGATCGAACACAGTAGTAAAGATTTTGATCTCACTTACACAAATACAAATCTGCAGTAACTCCAGCGAGTTCAAAATCTGGCTCAGACACTGTAGAACAGTAGGACTAGATTCTGGTCCTGATATTCCTCATTGCCCTGGTCTGACAATTCAAAGGGGTCAGAAAGCTGCACTAAGAGAAGAGGTAAGGATTTCCCCGGTATGGACTGTTACAAACTGACCTAAAAGTTAGAGTAGTCTTGGCTCTGCTCTAATCTACACTGGGGACCAGTTTGGACTCAGGATGTCCTTGGGATCAAGAAAAGGTATAGTTAAAAATGAGCACAGTTTAAACAGCCCTAAGGATTGCAGCCTAAATCTCTAGAATTACTGCACGTCTATTAAGGCCTCCATCCTATTGTTTCCTCATCCGTTTTCTAAACATCCTTAACTTTTTTTTTTTTTGAGCTCTTATATTTGTTTATCTATTTGCAGTTTTGCTCACAGTGACAGCCTGCTAACCTACCCATCTCTTTACTTTGAGAATCTTAGGGAGACAACACTCCAACCGCCTTAGTGACTCCCGTGTACTTTTGTACCACACACACAACGTAGTACAGGGAACACAATCCACTGATCTGAATGGATTAACTTGCTAAAGCCAAGCATCATGCATGCTATTTGTGCTAGAGGAAGCCACTGGCAAATAAAGGGAAAAGAATAGCACGCCTACGATGCAGATGGGAGAAAACGAAGCCCAAACTTACTAATATTTATATTATACTATCACAACACTTACAGCCCTATTTATGGACTAGGTCCCCATTGTGCTAAGCCCTGTACAAACCCATAACAAAACCACTTCCTTGGCCACAAAAGCTTATAATCTTCCCTAATGAAACAATAAAGCAACAATTTCCATTACTTGCTGTATCTCAGTGTACCCTCACTGTACCTTTAGGCTGAGCCACTACAACTTCCGAGCGGAATGGTGCACTTAGTCCAACCATCTTCTCTGCCTGAGCAGCAGCCCCTCTTGTTAAATCCTTTCTGTGTTATTAACGTCTAGAATTGTGGATGGATAAATAACACACACTTCAAGAAGAGTGACAAGTTAGAACTTCTCTAATCAGAGCTTCAACATTCAAAGCAGAAGAGATTAAAAATATATCCTTATTTTAAGATGCAGCACAGGAAACATAGAAAATAAACTATTTGCAGCATTGGTCCCATAATTCAGAGTCTTATCTAGATGTCTGGAAGAGTTACTTACAAAAGAACAGTAGCGTATGGCCATTCAGGCCAGATCCACGATGTAAATCAGCATATCTTCATGAGAGGAAATAGAGCTGTACTAATTTACACCGAAGATGAGGCCATAAAAGTTAGTCAGATACTACCCTGGTAGAATTTTATGGTACTCTTTGAAACCTTCAAGGCAGACTGTCTCATTTGTGACCTTCTCTGCAAAATGTCTCTTGCCATTTCCTGCAACATGCTTTTACTTGTTAGCTCCCCAGTCATCGTCAACATTGCCTCATATTCCATCTCTGCCCACCTCCTGACTACAGGAGTCCAACGCCCTTTTTACTAGTTTAATTTACTAGGACGCTATTACTTTACCCACACATTCTAAGAACCGCTACAAAGTTCACCACCTTTCATTCCAATCTTTCACATTGCCTTTGTTCATATAAACACATTGATCATAATGTGCTTTCAGGATGTCATTTTGTTCTGCTTGGCCATAATGTACAAAGACGGATGAATTTCTATCGGCAACTGAAAGTGTAGGAGAATAAAATGCTGACAAGGAAAATGTGTAAATCTCATAAAGAAGTGATAACGGAACATTATACATATTTACATATACAGTTAGATAACAACAAAGGTTTGATTCTCCAGGCTGAGCTTTCACTGAAGGAAGTACGGATAAACTGGGAACAAAAAAGACCTTTATTAAGTGACATTTTGCATATATCATCACACACGTACCAGAAAGACTTATTTCGATTGTTCTTAGAAGCTCTGCATCTAAAGGCCTTGACTTCTTATTCCTGCTACCACTCATTCAATTAATCAGTAGTGGAATTATTAATACAGACAAGAACACTGGTGTTTTAACCACAGCATCATATAGACCTGTTCCAAGCACGGTTAGACAAAATGGCTGTAGCAGCAGTAGGGATATTAGGTAAATAATCCTAATATAGACAGCCCAAGATTCACCCTGTACATCTTTCTCGTAATATTTAGCTCTGAGCGGTTTTCTTTAAGACTAAAGGAAGATGCTGTAACATAACTATAATATAGTGTTAAAGTGCCTCTCCAAATCCTGATTATGTATTTGAACAACTTTAGCCTTAGACAACAGTTCTGACCAAGCAGACGTACGGTCTGTTCATTATGTGCTATTCAAACCAAGAAAGCTGGAGGGCTGAGGAAGGCTTGGTATTAAAAAACAATCTGATGTTATGTGCCCTCACGCAATCCTTTCGGGGAGAAGAGGGAAAAAAAGTTTGTGAAAAGGAAGGAGAAAAAAAATCTTAAAAAGCAAAGCTGAACATTTTGCTGCTGTGCAGTGAATGTGAGAAACGGTCCCCCCTGCTGGGGAAGTTGATGAATAATCTGCAGATCTCAAGCTGAGCCTTGGGCTCAGAGTGGCTGGTATCCCATACTAACACTAATCAACCAGTATGAAACATCCATTTTAAACGCAAATGAGGGGGACTCTTTCAAAGGGGATGCGAAGAGGGGAGGGAGGGTGAGTTCAAAGCTCAAAATGGTTCTCTCTCTCTTTTTAAAAGAAGACAGAAATATGGTTGGTTATTATCTAAGTTATTGCTATAAAGAATTTTGAAATTAAAAGATAAGCTTTCAGAGGAAGCTGAGTAATTTTCATAAAGATGGACTTAAAACAGATGTGCCCTCCTTAATCTGGATGTGCTTGAAAAAATATCAATGCATTTTTAACATAGCAGGGGGGAAAATCATATGGTTGCACATTTATCTCCTGGGCCCAAATAATTAAAAAAAATTCCAGTCTCAGTGGGTTAAGTACCTTTCATAGAGCTACCACTGGAACTTTCTTATTAACAAAACGAGTGGCAATTAGCCCATTTTTAGAAAGCAGAAAATGTCTTTTTTGTAGTTATTGTTTTGTTTTCCTTCTTTCTTTCTTTCTTTCTCCCAGGCATTTTCCTGTTCAAATAATTCCCTAAAGGGAATTTTCCTTTCAGGGGGAGTTTATAGATAGGCAGCCGAACTAGTTTTAAGGCTACTTGGTGCCACCAGAACAAAGCAAGACAAATGAGGGTGGAGGATCTGACCCCCACAACTTCCATATAAACAGAACTTTCTTTGGATTAAGTATGTACATTTAACATTGCATGAACAGTGTTTTACAGACTGCTACACAGACCCATACAGACTCAGCCACACAGATTGCAGTCCTTGAGCAATATCCCTCACATACTTTGGAGCAAGTTTTTTAGATATAAGGGATATAGGACCAGTCCTTTCATTACTAGTTATGTCAGCTGACAATCATAATCATGACTATTACTACAAAACTGCACCTAATTATTATAGGGAGTCAGACACAACAGGAGGCTCTCCTGTGACAGATGCCATCTGTCTGTGCACGACTCTTAAATATTGTGGCTTCCTAACCCTTGGGAAAAAAGCAACACTTTTATTTCCAGATTATCACATGCAAGTGAGACATTCATTCTTGGCAAAATGCTAGCAAATCCCTCAATTTAAAAGGGATATTTTAAAGGAAAATATCACTCATTCATCTGTACTATCTGTGACTTGAATAACTTACAAACGTATCAAACATGAAAGTATATGATCTCTGCCCCAAGAAGCTAACTACCTCAGGGTATGTCTACCCTGGAGGCTCTGTTAAGTTGACTTAACAAGGGCGACTTTAAGTCAAAGTCAACCTTAAGTCAACTTAGAGCGTCCACACTGAAAACTCCAGTCGACAGCCTGCGTCCACACTGGCAGGTGTTAAGTCGATGGAGGAGTGGCCAGGAACTCTGGGAGAGGGCCAGTGTTCCCTCTAAGCTGATGATGATGCTGAGCAAGATATCCTACTTGTTGAGCGGCAATTTGTGAGGCATGGTGCCTCACCGGGAACAGGTTTTTGGCGCTGAAAGCGTCAGCAAGTCTAAGTACCTTAAGTCAAAAGAAATACATAAATGTCTTTTCGTTTGAACTTTAATAAAAATGTAAAAATGAAATATTATAGTTTTATTAATTTACTATGGGTGTGGCTGGAGAGAAGAAAAAGAGCTGTGGCCATTGGGCTGGGGAGAGCTGCAGCTGGGGCAATCAGGCTGGGGAGAAGGGGAAAGCTGAGGCTGGGGAGATCAGACTGGGAAAAAGGGGAAAGCTGCGGCCGGTGAGACCGGGCTGGGGAGAAGGGAGAAAGGCCAGAGTAAATTAATTAAATAGCAGATTAATATTGGAGGCCAATTGGATCGACTTAAGGATACTGTTGCCGGTGAGGCACCGTGCCTCACAAATTGCCGCTCAACAAGTAGGATATCTTGCTCAGCAACATCATCAGCTTAGAGGGAACACTGGCCCCCTCCCAGAGTTCCTGGCCACTCCTCCATCAACCTAGCACCTGCCAGTGTGGACGCAGGCAGTAAACTGGAGTTTTCAGTGTGGACGCTCTAAGTTGATTTAACAAAGTCAACTTTGACTTAAAGTCTACGCTGGCTTAAGTCGACTTAATAAAGTCTACGTAAGCCTTAAATCAACCTTCAGAGCTGTTTGTTATTAAGCCAACTTAAGAAAGTGCTTAAGTCGACTTAATAAAAGCCCAGTGTGGACGCAGGGTTCTTTAGGTCGACTCAACTCTCCTTAAGTCGACCTAAGGCTCCAGTGTATACGTACCCTAAGAGCCTCACTAGTAAAACTCCCATTTACTTCAGTATGAAATAGACCATGTCCTAAATGGCCTCTATCTGCAACCCTTTACTTAGGCCTACTCTACACTTCACAATGGCAAATTCTCCACCGTCAGTTTGACCTTTCCAGTTCAACTGAGCAGTCAATTGGTCGAGAAGTTGATGCAGTAAGTCCACCCCCTCAAGAAGAGTAGCACTGAGTCAATGGGACAGCATTTCCCTTCAACTCAACACAGTGAAGACGCTGCACTAAGTAGGTGCTAGGAAGTCGAAGGCAGATATGCAAGTTATTTTAGGTAGCTTGCATATTCCCCTTCGACTGCCAACCAAAATCCATGGCTAGTGTAGAGCTTGCCGTAGATTTGCAGTTCTTCCTCATGAGTCTATGGAACTATGTGCACATGCCTAGGCTTGTATGAGTAGAAGTTTCTAGGATTTGGCCATAAGGAGCCAACTGAAGTCAGTGGAAGTTTTCCCATTGACTTCAACGGAAGCAGCACTGGTCTCTTGATGCAAGGTCAGGGTTGATTAGATTAGACTGGTCTTACTGCAGCCACAGGATTTTTCCTGCCCAGATGCCATCACAGAAATAAAGAATTATGCTGTTAGGGCCAGATTTTCAAAGACGTTCAGCCCCCAGTCAGTAAAACTTCATACAGGAGCATGACAGAAGTTGAATTACGTGTTTCCTTTGAGTGACAGTGTAACTATAGCAATGCAATTGCATTTGGTTGAGACTTCTGATGTAGATGGGCTGTACCAACGCAAAGTAGTGTTTAGACCTATGTGACCAAACTCTGTAAGATTCTGGAGTTTACATTGGTGCAATGCATCTCCATTGGAGGTTTGGAATAATGAAAAAATATTGTACGATGTACTAATGTAGTTAAACTGAAACAAAATTCTCTAGTATAGACTGGGCATTAATAAAGTGCAGCCTTGAGTTCCTACTGCATGGGAGTTTTTTTAGAGCGTTCATTAACTGTAATAAAGGCCCAATCTTGTTTGCTTTACTTCCATGTGTGTTCTCACTGAGTGGGTAAATGGAGCAGAATTTGGACCTAAATCCAAAACATTGCAGCACAATTTGCCTTTTTTGCATCCTTTTCAAAATGGCTTTGACATTTTTTAAATTTCAGATTCTTTTGACTTCTTCAGCCTCAGCAACAGTTAATCCGTGAGTAGGACAATGCATTAAAATGAAGAAAATGGTAGTTACAGTCTAATTATAATTATTGCAGTTCTTGATGTTATCAGATTATTTTAATGCTATAATAAATTGGTACCTGGAATTATTTATTCTGTCTGTGTGCATGTTTTACTAAACCTTTTAAATTATTTCAGTGATCATTAAAACAGGGGTTATTTCCGCAGTTTAGATTACACATTTTATGGTCAATTTCATTTCATGTTATATTATGTAGCATATTAAATGCCGCTTGATACTGTTAGGGCATTTGAATGAATTCATATAAGTGGTATAATTCTTATGTGGCATTGATTTTCTCAGTAGAATAATAGTTTATTTCTTGGACACTTTGCATTTGTAAAATAAATAGGTGAGTTTAAACTGGTGTTGAGGTTTATAGTCAATACAGCAGTTGTAACCTTCACATTTTTGATCTGTCACATCAATGTTAAAGAAAAACAAGTTTGAAGTTTGCATGATGATTTATTTTTAAAATGTAATTAAATGCTACAACCAACTGCTTTAATCATACTTGGCTGTTAAATAGAAGTTTCCAAACTTTTGAAGTAGTTTTTGAATCTAGGGTTGCTAGCCCAGGATTTTTTTTTTTAAAGAGTGATTATTTACTGCCAATTTGGATGAGGCTACTAAAGTAGTTGTTTTTATCCTCAAGCGGAAGAGAAGTGGGTCAGCTGGTCCCTTGATTTCTCTAGAGCTCATCTGCCATGAAATCTCTAGAGAACCTAAATCAGATTAGAATACACTAACCCAGCTGAAATGAATATATTAGTTAAAGTTTCTTGTCATGTAGTATTCAGTGTGTCTCTGCATTTTGAGACATATCTCTCCGAATGACACCTTCTTTGTTAATGCTTTTTGTACTAGGACCACTCCATTAGAAAATATTGTGCATCTTAAAGTTCAGACAAAAGAAACATAGAGCTTTTCCTAAGGCTGGATTGTGACATGCAGCACCCCGTGTACACCTTTGTGGTGTGATCTGTGTATCATTCATAGAATCATAGGGCTGGAAGGGACCTCACGAGGTCATCTAGTCCAACCCCCTGCTAAAAGCAGGACCACTCCCACTAAATCATCCCAGCCAGGGTTTTGTCTAACTGAACCTTAAATATCTCCAAAGATGGAGATTCCACCACCTCCCTAGGTAACCCATTCCAATGCTTCACCACCCTCCTAGTGAGAGAGTTTTTCCTAATATCCAACCTTGACCTCCCCAGCTGTAACTTGAAACCATTGCTCCTTGTTCTGTCCTCTGTTACCACCGAGAACAGCCTAGCTCCCTCCTCTCTGGAGCACCCCTTCAACTAGTTGAAGGTTGCTATCAAATCTCCCCGCAGTCTTCTCTTCTGTAGACTAAATAAGCCTAGTTCCTTCAGTCTCTCCTTGTAAGTCATGTGCTCCAGCCCCCTAATCATTTTCGTTGCCCTCCGCTGGACTCTTTCTAATTTGTCCACATCCTTTCTGTAGTGGGGAGCCCAAAACTGGACACAGTATTCCAGATGTGGCCTGACCAGTGCCGAATAGAGGGGAATAATCACATCCCTCGATCTGCTGGCAACACTCCTCACGATGTGAATGGGCCTTATCCACCCTAACTGAATTGACTTTGCTAACACTTGCCATCCTTTACCCTGGCATGTATATATACCTCTCAACTGTAGTTTCCACTTCATGCATCTGACAAAGCGGGTTGGAGCCCATGAAAGCTTATACCCGAAGAAATTTGTTAGTCTTTAAAGTGCCACAGGACTCTTGTTTTTTATGTGGAAAGAGGACATCAACCATCTCTGTGATATCATCCTTTTCCATCACCAAAGGATCTTCTTAGGGTCTACCTAAAGAGACTAGCTCAAAGTAGACTGGGGCAAGGAAGGGGCAGCCCCCTCCCACTCCTCACCACATACACGTATAACAGACTTGGGATTTATTATCTCACTCACTAGTGGGGGAACCTTATGGACAGTGGTGTCCTGTGTGGAAGGAAGTCTTTCAGGGTCACAAAGCAGGCTTTGGAGGCAAAGGGCCTCCATGTAGCTGGAATCTTGCTGATTTTTGAGCTATAGGATTTATGGGTAGGCTTCATAGCCCTTCCAGGCAGGCGGGAAACCTGCAAGCCTTGTCTTCAAATAGAAAACTGGTAGGAACTTTGAGCTGAACACCATAGAGCAATGGTTTCCAACTGGTAGATCGCGATCAACTTCTGAAGGGCAGTTGCCATTGAAACCTATGAGCATTGTGCCATCCGCTGGCAAAAGGTTGGGGACCACTGCCATCGAGTCTTCCCTTTCCTTTATCCCTTCGTACACTTTTAATAGTGGGAAACAGAATGATTCAGCTTCCTGCATACCTCCAAGGTATCTTTCCATGTAACCTATTGAAGCCCTCATTCTCAACTAACTTTGGCTTTGTCTATATTAATGAGTTCAGATGGTGGCTCTTCAGTCACTTGTATTGCACCAGGTCCCCAGGTGCAAAGTCCCAAGGTCACACTTGGATAAAAGAGCCTGGGATGGGTTGTGAAAGGACAAATAAATATTTGAATAGCAGGAATAGTGACTAAAAATATTCAATTTGCCAAATTTGGTTGAGATTTTAGATGGAAGAGATGGCAGGGTTAATAATTCAATTTACCTGTCCCTAATAACAGAGCTATTTATCACTGGCACAACCAATTTCAATCTGTTACCTCAATTGTCATTTTATTCACAGAGACTAAAACTTCACCCCAAGTGTAGAATTGTGTACAGGGAATAGCGACCCTTTCCATGCAACATGTTCACATTGTCAACTTTCCAAATCCTGAATCTTTTAGTGCCAAAACTTGCCTGTGTCTGCTTGTCTGCAGACATCATTCTTTATATGTAAGTATATTTTAGATTGTGTACCTAATGGAAAAATGTGAAATTTAATACTAAAAGGTTCTCCGTTTAATTAAATACCTAATTATTAATGGAAATCTCATGCTGTTAGACTGAGAACCCTTATTATCTGGGTAGGAAAGTTCATAGATGTTTTGAATGTCCTATTCTCCTTTCAGTATAATGGGCAGCATTAAGACATGAGACCCTAATGGAGCAATGGTGGTACTACAGTGGAACCTGTGCCAGGTTACAGCAATAATTACAATGCCCCAGGATCTAAGCTCAGAAATTTTTGTATGTTCTCAGGAGACAAAGATGAGTGATCATCAAAGGCAGAGGAACACAGCATGACTGTCACAAGCCTGAAGTTACAACTTAGACATGCAATAGAAAATATCATTGGTACCTCTCCACTGCGTAGCCTGTAGTAATTAAAAACTTGATCCCTGCTGTTTTATCATCTCATTAGCAATGGGGGTACAAGACTTTTATCCTTGTTTGTCAGGAATCAAACATACCAGAAGGACTCTGATTATAAATTGATGAAAGTAAAGTTAAACTTTTAAATAAGAGCAGTTTCCGTTCACAGTGTTTTTAAAGCTGATTAAAGAGATCTCTTTTTTGTAAAAATAATATCCAAGTCTAACATAGAATTGGAGAGGTCATTCTCTAGGAACGGAATACAAAATAGCATGTGAAAAGCACATATACTTTTAAAATATTTTTGAATAGAAATAAAGACCTGTCCTGCAGAAAAATCTTTCTGGAAGTGCTAATAGAAAGGGTGTCAGCTTTTTGATTAAGTTTAAAACAATCCCAAATCTTTCAAGTTCGTAATGTCTTTCATTGTATGGTGGTTTCAGCAGAGAGCTGTCCCCACCACATCAGTGATACAGACTGATACTCCACTAATTATGACATTCTGTTAATAACAATTGTAGATGGCCTCCATTCCTGCACTTGGCCAAGCTAGTCCAGCATTTTGGTTCAACAATATGCATTTAGGGCCTGGTAAAAAGCCTGTTGAATTCAGTGGAAATACTTCTATTGACTTCAAAGGCCTTTGGAGTGGGCCTGTTTGTAAGGATTTTTCTGAGCATTCCGTTTTTTCCCAAGATGAACCCTGAGGCTTCCAGAAACATTGCCACTTTATTGCATTTTAATAAATCTCTGACCCGAACAGTGGTGCCAGCCTTGAACTGGGCAGAGACAAATTTGGTGGGAGAGAACGAACAGGAACATCCTCTCCTTTTGTTTCGCAGCATCTGAAATCACATCCCCCCTCCCTCCGCCGCTTTCTCCCATGAATCTCTGTTTCTCTTTCTTCTTTTTCTTCTTCTTATAATCTAAGGATCTCCTGTTGGAGGTCTAACAGGCTAAAGTACCTGAACCACTGTGCTGACATTTATTAACAAGTTTTTATCCTAATAAAAAAGCCAGACCTATATCTTTTATCATGACTAGGGGCCTAACTTTGATGTTCCAGGTCATTATAAGAAATGACAGCATTCATTATTTCTGAGTAATGGTGAATAAAAGTGAAGAATCCGAATAATTTTTTTCTTTCAACCTGGAAAAAGACATGTTCTTTAAGCCAGGAAGACTAATCAAGAGTTCAAGGACTTTTTTTCATGTGAATAAAGCGAGCCGTGTAAAACAAAGCAAAAATCATGGTACAATAGCTCATTACTTTACTAAGATTGCTTTATTAGAAATAAAGTTATCAGATTCAGAGGAATTCATTATGTCTGAGCAAATGATCCATCAAAGACAGAAGAAAATTACATGTTTAACTAGTTTCTTTCACAGAAAATTGCACCTTTAAAATATTGTCCTTACATCAGATAAGTGATGCTGTTGTTTAAATAATTTCTGACCAGTATGAAAATTTAAAATACATTTTAAAAAGGTAATGTTCTATTGTGTGAGAAGTTATCAGCAAATATTTGATTTTTTTTGTCTAGTCTAAATGGAAATATATCTTTTTAATAAGTGTCTGAACATTGGCAATGAAGTTGGATGGTAGCAAACTCAAAACTGATAAAAGAAAAATCTATTTCACACGACCCACAGGGCCTGTGGAACCCATTGCTACAAGATACCACTAAGGGCAAGAGTCTGATGGAATTATAAAAAGTCTTAGACACTAACATAAATAACAAGAATATCTGAGCATGTAGTAGTAACTATTAAAGAAAACCTCCAAGAATTCTAGAAGGGCTTCAGGGCATAAGCCAACCTCTAACAAATGTTAGGAGCAAACTTTTTCTCAGGTAAGATTATCCCATAATTGCCAACTGCAACATTCTTTTCACCTTTATCTGAAACGTCTGGTAATGGTCACTCAGAGATGGATACTAGACTATGTGTACTACTGGTATAATCCAGTCTGGTGTTTCCTATGAGATGATCATAAATGAAAACAGAACTTTTCAATGTAGACTTTTAAAGCAGTGGGCTATTCTTCCAGTAGAGAGATGTGAAGTATGAACTATCCAGCTCCCAAAAGAACCACAGAATAACAGTAAACACAGGACACAAATAAAACACATTGGCTATGTCTACACTTATGTATTTAAGTCGACTTTAACTAAGTCGACTTAGTGTGTCCACACTGAAAATTAAAGTCGATTTAAAGGGGAACTTACAAAGTCGACCTAGAGCATCTATACTGGGGGCTAGGGGGACCTAGGGCAGGTCCATGGGGACGGGGGGGCACCCCTTGCCCAATGCCAGGGGGCTCAGCCTTTGCCCCATTGTACATAGGTACAATGGGGCAAAGGGGGACAGGGACCCTGGCAGGGCATAGGGGCAGGGTGGGCAAGGCTCTGCCCTGCCAGGTGGGGGGGCATGCCAGGCTCCCCCTGTGCCCCCCCGGCAGGGAGGGCATTGGTGTAGCCCTGGGGTAGCCCTAAGTCGACTTAGGGCTACCCCACGGCTACACTGGCTTAAGTCGACTCTAAGGAGTCGACTTAAGCCTTAGGTCTAGTGGAAAGGAGGTTTTATAAAGACGACTTAATTTTCATTAAATCGATTTTATTTTCCTTAAGTTGACTTAAGCAGCTTGCTTAAGTCGACTTAAGGAAACTGTAGTGTAGATGCAGGGTAAATTAAGTCGACTTAAGCAAGCTTAAGTCGACTTAATTTACCAGTGTAGACGCAGCCATTGATTCTTGAAAACAAGTTTCAGAACACGTGTTAACAATTTGAAGTCAATGGGTCTTCTTGTGGGTGCATGGACCACAATGCCAAATTGAGGCTCATGTTACTAAAATGAACCCCAAAGGAACTCTTCTTAATTTGCCAAAAACAAATATATTTCTGTGGCACAGATCTCAAAGATGGAAAAAAGCCGAAATCTTTAAGCTTCCTTCTCTGTGAAACTCAACATTATTCCAAAGACTACCTTCATGTATACAACTGATCTTGTTTTCACATAGGTTGGTATGAATATCAAAGCAGAAAACATTTTATGATTTACCTGTATGTATATGAAATATTAATTTATGTTTTGAGGTCTGAATTAGTTTTATTTTAATATTTTACTGAAAAATTATGTTTCAAGGTCAGAGTTCTTTTTATTTTAATGTTTTACTGACAATCCACTGCACATCTTAGTCTTCTTTGGTGTTTAAGATTAAAGAGAAAAACTGGAGAGAAAAAAGCAAATGAGAGTCCTCCAGCAAGATACTTTGAATCACTGCAATCAGAATAAAAAAAAGATCCCCCAATCTAAGCTAACCCATGTAGACCAGCATGAGATTTCCACCATCTCCTTTCTTCAGTCCTAAATCTTTTAAATTAATAACAGTTGAGGAATGCATCATGGTGTGTGTGCTCTAAGTTATGAGAGAAAAATGATCTGACAATTCCGTCATTCAGTTCTTCACTTAGACTTCCACTCGGTTCAATATTAGTAAGAATGATTGATTACACTGGGTGTGTTCTCAGGGCCATGAGAGGGGAGCATTGTCAGAGCCTGTTTATTTATGATTGTCATTTTGCCAGGGTGTCTAGTAATCTTTGCGTTAGACTGAGTGGTTTGCTTCATTAACTTTCCATTTGTTTTTTCAGGTTGATACGAATAGGATGTGTGAAGGGCTTTTTAAAAACAAAGAATTAAAAGATAAATTATTTCCATTACATCTCTTTCCTTGACCCATTAATTCATTAACTCTCTTCCAAAGCTAACTGTAAAGAATGAGCAGACTGTACATTCGCATGATCTGTGCTCAGGGCCAGTTGCTTCTGTAAGTAGAAAGGATGCAAATAAAAACAGATCCAAGGAGAGGGTGACAAGAAGGGGAAACCAGCTCTGCACCTTCCTCTGTGAATGCATTATGGGGTTCAGGCTCCATGACTAGGGAGTGGCTGAGGCTCCCTGTTCTCGTCTCTCCAATAGGTCCCACAGACACTTGCGGAATATGTTGGCCTATCGTTTTTTGTTATGCTGGTGCCCTCACTGCTCAGTGAACCCCTACTTCCTTTCACCCCACCCAAATGGAGATAGCTTAAAAATCAGAACTTAGCAGCAGTAAGGCAATAGGCGAGGAGGTGTGGTGACACAGAATGCCAGGAGAAAAAGGGTGATATGAAGTAGCACAATGGATGACACTGACTGCCATGGTTTCTCAAGAATTGCGCTTCTCAGGGATACATTGATCTCATAGAACAAAATCACTTCTGGTTCTGCAACTGACTGAGAGCTGGTGGTGGCAAGAGTTAAGCCAAAACAGCATGGCCTTTTCTATGCTTGAGAAATCACTAAGGGTGGCAGAACTGGCTCATAGACACATGGAATTGGAGGCTGTGTGCATGCAGGGTGGAGCTAAATATGCATCAGATTAGTACACTACTTTGAAAAACATTTTTGTCATGCCATGGAGATTCCTGGCACTATGTGGGACTAACCCATGCAGGGAATGGTTAATGCTTTCGGACCTAAGGGCTGCCATTGTCCCATTCACTCCTGCAGAGTAGCACCTTACGGTCCAGTCCTACAAATTGTTCTATAGGGGAGGATGTGTATTCCTGCAATGATTGAGTCCTGTTGACTTCATTAGCTCATGGGTTTGTCTGTATGGAATAGGACTGCAGGGACTGGATCTGCATGTAGTCAAGGACAATAACAGGACTCCTTATTTAGTGAGGCAGCTGTCAATGAGTGAGGGTGGCAGACCCCTCTGAGTTAGATCCTATACTAGTGTAAACTGTCATAACTCATATGAACTCAGTAGAACAATTTATGCCGCTAAGGCCCTCAGAGGTTAGTCATAAGTGTCCATATTAAAATAGTTAAAGAAATATTTAATGATAACAAGAGGAACTTCTTTTGTGACCTAAACTGCACTGTGATTAGAAGTTTAATATCAGTATTTGCTAGTAATATTTTTATATTTTTTACTAGATATACCATTTCTTCTAAGTGATAATTCAGTGGTTACCACAAAATAATTCAGTGGTCACCACAAAACATCAAGAACTGTCTAGAGATTATACAAAACAGATAGTAGTATAATATATTTAACACATGGGGTGAAATTCAGTCCTGGGATTAAGTGTTCCTGTGATTCTTATCAGCTTTGAATTTGGCTCTGAATCATTAAGAACTGTCAGTTTAAATGAAAACTGCTAATCAAATATATAACCTCCTGGTAGATGAGATCCGACATCATCACTGAAGAAAATAGATCTGTATCTCCAATGTAACAAGTATTAAATAAACACTCGGTATTTATCATAAGAAGCAGTGTTCATTTTATCATAAGATAGAGCCTCTAGTAAAGCAAGAACTGCTACATAACATTGTACTTGCACAAAAACCCAAGGCTGTATCTAAAATAGTTTTATCCATGTTTGCATTCTTATGTGTTACTTGTCCCTTTTCTTTCTGTAACCTAATTCCTCAACATAGATTCATTTTCCAGAAGGATAGTTTAGTCGTATAAAAGAAGCCATCTTAATAGGGATTTTCTCCCACGAAAGCTCATGCGATAAATACATTTGTTAGTCTTTAGAAGTGCCATACGACTCCTTGGCTATGTCTACACTGGAAAAAGTTAGGTCAACTTAAAGTCGACAAGTCAACCTTATTAAGTCAACTTAACAAAGTGGTTACCCTGAACGTGGACTTAGTAAGTCGACCTAACTGCCCTTAAATTGACTTAATAAAGTCAAGTTAAGGGTTAATCCATGTCCACACTGCGTGTAAATCGACCTAAGGAGTCAATTTAAGGGTTAGGTCGACCTAACCGGCGGTTCTTACTAAGTCGACTTAAGCTTTCATTAAGTCGACTTAAGGAATTTCTTAAGTCGACTTAATGAAAGCCCAATGTGGACGGGGAGTAATTTAGGTCGACTTAAGGCTACTTAAGTCGACCTAAATTGCCAGTGTAGACATACCCCTTGTTTCTTTTGCTGACCTAGACTAACACAGCTACCCCTTTGGAGCACATAGAAAATCAGTAATTGCAACAGCATAAATTGGATTTGTTATGAAGAAACCAAAAAATTACTTCAAAGAATTACTAGCGGAGACTGTTAATCCCCACTCTACCCAGATACAATGGGATAAATTACAGGAAAAGTCAGAGTTCCATTTTCAGATTGTTCACAATATAATTTTGGTCTCCATTTTCCAGTTATGCAACAAATATATCAGAAGTGTTTGGTTGTACCTCAGATGAAATTGAGAAATCTTTTCATATTCCCTTTTTTTGTACTTTTAAAATTTGTTTGGTGATCAGAGGTCCCGGTGATGAGGGTCGTATAAAAGCCTAGAATAGTCTGATTTTCAGAGGTGATGAATATCAACAACTGTTATTAGCGTCTTTTGGAATCCCAGGTGCTCAGCATCTTTGTAAATCAGGCCTCTGGTGAGATAGTTTAGATAGCAATTCAATAAAACACAGTAAAGCCTTTATCTTTGATCTGATCATCTTTTGGTCTCTAGGAAGATAAATTAATGAAGATCTCTAGTGGCTTACGTAGAGAATAAAAAGAAAATTGCTATTGGAGAGGGATGCCCTACTGGGGCTGCATATGTGTCACTCAGAGAAAGCCTTGGACTACCATTGTGAGTTTCAAAACATTGCTTGTTTCTAACTACTGTGCTAAATCTTGCTTGCCTTAAATCAGGAGTCTCGGTGAAACAGAAGAGGACTGCTTGGCATGATTCACCCCATTTGCAGTCCCAGTCATTTTTCTCATTTGCTCATCTATTGGTTATTTCTGGATATAATTAAACCTACTTAAGTGAGCGCTTACAGAACACATATACAAGGGGCATGATTTTCAGCTGCACCTTCATAACTACACCTGTGCAAAGAGGGTGTTAAACCCTATCTTTGATGAGAGTGGTGAATTCTGATTTGGTAGCATTTTACACCAACTTGGCCTGTGCAAGGTGTGAGAAGCAGCTGTGTGTAAATATTTCTGAGTCTAAGAATATAGGTCAATGGAAATGAAAGGTAACTCCTGGCAATGTTGACTTTGGACACACTTCTGGTGTAATCTGATCCACCTCCTGAGAAAAATGGGGTAGCCTGGGCCCTAGATTCTGGAGAAAGATAAGGCATGCACTGCTTGCTGAGAAACTCCAGTATTTTATTAGTTCCTTGTCAAGCTGCCCCGTACACCTTGAAAGACCCCCGGTAAGACTGCCTTGCACAGGCAGTATGAGATATACATACAACCCAATTACCTTGGACACAGCAATGGGAGACATAGAAGCCATGAATATTACAAAGTCTTCTGTTAGGATGACTGCTACCCACTAAGAACTACAGCCAAGAATAGCAGATGCAGTTTCTAAGCCCAGAGCAAACACTACCTTTAGCACAGATACAGTGCAGCATTGATGGAATCTCTGTGGCATGTATTCATGCTCTGGGCCACATGCTACCAAGGAACAAAACAACCTGATCTCTTGGAAACACTGGAGATGACTACTATAGAGTGAGCCCCAAAATATCCATTGATCCCCAATGCAATGCAGAGCCAAAACTCCCCATCCATTGGTCTTGCAGAGGGAGACAGGTGAAGGATGTGCAGACCTGGACATGCAAAGCATATGATTAAACATATTGATGCTCACTGGCATTTGTGCAGAGCTGAGCAATGGGTTTTTTCTCTGGGACCCTGAGAACAGAAGCTTGTCTCATGAGCCCATCCAAAACTGGGGATTTCAAGAGAGCCTGCAGCATTTGCAAGCCTACTCAGCTCTTTGTAAAGGCTGCCTATGGTTTCTCAAGAGGATTGTTCCCTGAATTGCTTGTTTCCTTTCTCTCCCAGACAAGTGGTCCAGATTAAGTGCTTCCTGCAACTAATGGAATGCCTGCCAAAATAAAAAGATCTTCCATAGGGTAAACACTACGTCAAGTCTACCTGCGACCATTTGAGTTTAGAAGGGTTCATCCCAGAATCTGGACTTTAGTTCTCTTTCTTTAAACATTGTCATGGAGGAATAAAACAGTATCTTGAAATCATACGGTACTGGCATCAAGTCTATAATGTAGCAGGTCAGACAAATAGCTATTATTGCCATTCTTTTTGGCACTGTTTTTTTGTTTAAAACATGTTTCTTTCTTCTGAGATGCAGAGACACACGTCATTCCCAGGCACCGAGGGAGAACTTCAGAGATAAGTATGTTTCTGACTCACCCAAATCAAAGCTGACCCTGTAGTTGAAGTCAGTGATAAAAAGAAGATAAGAAAGAAGAAGAAAACAGCTCCCATCCACTGCTAATGGAAAAGGAACTCCAGCAAAGATAGTGTGAAAGGGAAAAGAAAAAGATTGCTCGCCCCCAAGTAGGTCTTTTAGGCTCTTATCATTAATATAACATTTAACAGACAGTTGTCTTGAATGTGAGCCAGCCGTTCCCACTCTTGAAAAGGCTTTTTGCTTAGCTAAGCTTTAAAAAAAAACAAGCTTCTCTGTAAGATAAACATTTCATAAAGTGAAACATAAAATGCAACAACAAATCAGCAAGATGTAGCATGAAATTGTACTATATTGGGATGTAAAATACGGTCCTGAGGCTCACCTCTGGGGCACATGCCTAAAATCCTGATCCAAAGCCCATTTCAAAAGAAAGCGTTCAGATGGCTTTGGGTCGGGCTCTCTATAGGGTATTTCCACACTACAGTAAGAAGTGCAACTGCAATGTGGGCACACATGCCCTTGCTAGCTTCAATTTAGCAAGTATGACTAAAAAAAGCACGAAGACATAGTGGTTACAGGCTTTGGTACAAACCTGCACATGCCTACTGGGAACCTGGGTAAGCCCTTGCATTGCTAGTCCATGATAAAAACCATGTCACCATCTGCTACTTTCACTCTCCGTTCTCCTTCACGCTATGTCTACACTTACCAAAGTTAGTTCGAATTAGTTAATTCGAACCCACTAATTTGAATTAATTTTAGTTAGTTTGAATTAACTTAATTCGAACTAGCACGGCCCCACTAGAATGTTAGTTCGAACTAAGCAAGTGCAATGTAGGGCACTTGCTTAGTTCGAATTAGTCAGTTGCATTAAGGTCAATGTGCCGGTTAGTTCGAACTAACATGCCCACATTGACTTAATTCGAACTAACTAGTTCGAATTAAGGAGTTAGTTCGAAGTAAAACCAGGTTTTACTAATTCGAACTAACTTTTCCTTAATTTGATTTAAGGAACTGTTTACATCGAATTAAGGAAACTCAAGTGTAGACACAGATTAAATTAACTCGATTTAAGCCTGCTTAAGTTGACTTAATTTACAAGTGTAGACGCACCCTTAGTGACACCCCTGAGGGATACTTGTAGTAGGAACACTACTCCCCTCTCCTGCCAATGAATCTCTTTTGTGGTGTCAGGGCCAAGCAGATGCAAGGATGTGCAATTACTCTAGCTGTTTATATGGAATAGCACACTGGATTATTGTTATTATTGCATATTATTTATTACACACAATCATTATGTTAAAAGACTGTTATTCAGGTTGCAAAGTCAAGCACCCCAAAATTAGGAAGTGCCAGAATTAAGACTGCCTGTGCAGATACAGAATAGCTCCTTAGTAAATAAGTTGTGTGCTGAATGAGGGCCAGTGGGAAAAATAGTATGTGGTCATGTAATTAAAGACTGGGTCACAATGCCTACGCACAAAGGGGCATTTCCTAACTTTTGAGTGCTTGACTTCGTAGCCCAAATAATTTTTTAAAATTTTTGAATATTTGTGTGTGCAATTTTCTAGGTTCAAACCAAAATAACAGAAATTCCATCAGGTGATATCATTTGGTATCAGCCAGGGTGGAATCTTTAGATCCACTGCACGTACCTCTGCCCCTTGAGCTAAAGGACTGACTGATAGCAACTGCAGGTCATTATGCTCTATGTGGACCAACACCGGAGGGGCATGAGACACACACTTTGTCAGTGGGTTTCACAGATATTCGGACCACGACGGAATGGTGAGACTCAAGAACTTGGAGCTCCATTCTGGCTCTAGAGGGCCATGTGCTCTGAAAGGAACAGACTTTTCTGTCCATTAACACCTAACCGTGACCCCTTCTGCCCCAACCCCTCCAACCCGTTCCAGTCCTGTTTTTTCCCCACACCTGGTTCCTCATCCGGTTCCACTCCTTGCCTACACAGTCACAGGGCTTGTCTTTACTGATGGTGGCAGGCTCGCCGCCCTCAAATTGATCTTCCTGATCAGCTGAGTGGATCTATGAAGACCTGCCCAGCCTATCAGGAAGTCAATTGAGTAAGACCACCCCCACGAGGAGTTTAGTGCTGAGTCAGAGACAGGGGGTTTCCCTCTGAGTTTTAAGGTGTTTTAAGTACTTTACGTATCTCACTTCGATTGCTGCCAAAATTGCACCACGGTATAGACCAGGGCACAGTCTCCATTCTTCAGGCTTCTCATGCCAATCTTAGTCTCTGCCCAGCCAGTCCTTTCCTGGTCTCCTCAAAGAAACTCAGTGTCGCTCCGTATACCCTCACTGACTCCTTGCCCCAGCACTTTGGCCAGCAATCCCTGTCTCAAATTTCCCACTGCAGCCCAGCTCCCTGTCAGATATGTCTCCCCATCCCGACCTCAGTTCCCCTCCCACTGGTTCCTAGACATAGTCTCCTTGTCCAGCTAATCCCAATCACCTCCATTCCGCCCCCCACTCCTTGTCCAATCTCTTACTTCTTGTCCAATCTCAGCCAACTAGCTACCAATCCTGTTCCCCATTTCCTCCCTCCTCTTTCGCCCACCCATATAACCTGGATAGAAGAGGGACTCCTCTGCTCAGCTCCATCAGACACATCAGGCTATCAGCACATCATCAAACCATCACAAGCACCTCCTGCCTTCTTCTTCCCTGCTTCTTGCTGATTACCATTTGCTAGACAGGAGCAACCACAATCCGCTGCTTAACAGCTGGCACCAAAACCCAGCACAAAAAACCATAACCACAGAATGATGTCATTCAGTAGCAATTAGCTTTGTTTTCAATATACACACTGCAAACCTAGGAGCAGGGAGTAGGGTGGAAATGTAACGGCAGTTGCACAGGGAAGCAGGTGAGAGACTACACTTCTTATCTGGGTATCTATCATTTCTTGCGGGATGGATACAGTCCATATTTCATTGAAGCCTATTGCAAGTCCAGACACACTGATAGACAGAGAGAACGAGTGATTCATGTCTGCAGAACAAATCGGGGCAACATTACAGAATTTATCCTTCATGCATTGGCTGATGTGATTTTTGAGCAGCTATTACATGTCTGAAAATTGACATATTACTGGTAGCTGCACAAATGGCGTCCTTTTCAATAGCTGTTACTCAGCAATGAGCGTGCAACTGTTAATGTTTTCTTTTGTTAAAAAAAAATCATGTAAAAACTCAAGTAAACCACCATCTGGTTCTGTGCCAATAATATTAACCAACTGCATTTAGTGCCTTTGAAGTTAGCAGGGGGTATTCAATCTTGTGGTGTAAGTAAAGAATGATACTTTAAGCGATTCCTTTTCATCCCTTTAACTTAATGAAAGATTAATAGCCTTGTTATTCTAGTTTCTGCTTTATTTTTTATATTCCTAAAAAAAGATTTTTTTGGCACTTGTTGAAACTGAAATGCTGCCTATAACAATTTTATGGTTCAGTGAAGTCCTAAGTATTTCCCCCCAGTTTGAATCCTATCCTACCAACACGGGGCACAAATGAAGTTACATATTGTAAATTCAAAAACTCGTCCAGGCATGTGCTGCGGAGTCAGTGGGAAAGGTGGGATCATGTTTTTTAAAGCACACAGGCAAAACGAAAAAAGTGAGGAGTGGGAGTGTTATCAAATCTTTCCAGTCAAAGAGCCAGGGATTAGTTATAAACATGTAATCCACTTCCTAGCTGAAGAAAGCTGCTTTGCATCGCTTCTGGCTGTGAAGATTCATTGCGGGTTTTATGACCATCTTTTTTTTCCCTTTGGACCAAGCTAGTGAGCAAGTATTCCTGGGTTGTTGTTTCTTGGATAACCCAACAGCAAGTGTGAAAAATCAGGAGGGGGGGGCGCGGAGGGAAATAATAGGTGCCTATATAAAAAAAGCCCTGAATATTGGGACTGTTCCTATAAAATACGAACATTTGTTCACCCTGTTGTTTCAGTTCAGGGGAGGTGGGAGAACCAGGTAGCTGTTCCGCTGTCTTTCTGCTTTCTTTCTTACCCGACTTCTCATTTCTTCTTCTTCTTAATCTCATTTGAAAACATGTCTTGCTTCAGCCTCGTCAATTTTCTTTCTCTTTGCCATTATTTTTTTGAGCTAGAATGAGTGATTTACACATAGCCCTGTAGAGGGGACAGAGAGAAACACAGGAAAAGGGTGTGCGCAGGGAGGCTCAGGGCTGGACCATCAGCTGCTGTAAATTGGCATAATTACATGACATCATCTGAGAATCTGGCCAGTTGTTTCTATCGGGGCTGCTCAATGTATCTCTGTGGAACTTCAGTAACTACTTTTAAGAATGCTCAGCAGAGCTGGGTTTCTGAGCATGGGAAGCCGAATAGGTCCTGGCGTATGCTAACTGGACAGTGGTTCCTCCCATCCTAGAAGCCATGTAAATAAATCCATTGTAATCCCCCACGTACAAGGTCACAGACCAATGGGTTTATTAACACTGGGTTGGATTTTTCAGAAGTGCCTCTGTGACTTAGGAAAAGAAGCCACATTGCATCCAAACACAAAGGCCAGCACTTATCTTATATTTTTTTCTGAAGATCTCAAACAAAATTCTTCGCAGTGGTGGGTTATCATTTTTATCCGCACTTTGTAGATGAGGAAACTGAGACAAAGAGAGTGAGGGGGATTTATTTTGGCCTGGACTTAAAGCTCTTTGTAGCAGGGACTATGTCTTCTTCTGTGTACAGAACCCAGTGCAATGAAGCTCAGTTCTAACTGGGGCCTTGAGATGCAAGCATAAATATTAGATTTACCAATGATTGCCCAGCAAGTGAATGGCTGAGCCAGAAATAGATTCTACTTCTGATTCTCAGGGTGGGACCGTATCCAATAATCTACACTGTCTCACAAGCTGCATTTGATCTTTCACACTCACTTAATGAGACTCTTGTAACTGATACGATAAAGCAGCAATATTTGTAACATTTTAAAGATGTGGTTATGCTCACTTGTTTTTGAGTTGAATTTTCCTCCATTTTCCTGTTCAGCACAATACCCTATTTTACATCATTCTTTTAGTTTATTTCATTTTTCAAGTAATTACAAAAGAGAGTGAATATAATACTATCAGAATGTACTAGGTCCCTTTTTGAAACTTCAAGCAGTGGGGTGAATTCCTTAAATCATAAATTGTTCCACAACCTGTGCTCTAATAGGTTAAGACCTAGGGATTCAGTGATATAAAGAAGGGTGCCAAGCATTCTGATTTCTGTTAACAGATTGCAGAAGTATGTCCACTGATACAGTGTGCATAAGTTAACTAAACTTGTCATCAAAGTTCCTCATAAGATCCAGCCTGAGGTTAGCAATCACACTGAACCAGCCTGCTTCTGTGATGAATAGTCATTCTGACAGGTGGCAATATAACATGCTTAAAAGTTGTTTTCATCAGAATTTTGGTGAGAAGATGGTCCCAATGTACCAAATAAAATACATCATTTCTCTTGATAACTCTAGTCTGTGTCAAATCAGAAATCACAGTAGTGTAATACTGTAAAAATTAAACTGAATTTTTCTGCCGTTATACCAAACAGCCTCCTTAATAAATGGGTAATGAAAAAGAATAATTTATTACAGCTTGTGAATTTTGATGGTTCTAAAAAGACGTTCTTAGAGTTTCCCCAAAGGGGGAAGGAGCATGTTTCTTCCTTAACGTTCTACCGTTTGATGTAATTTCTCTGTCTGTAGAATTTAGCTCCTGCCTAGTAGAAGGGATTAGATTTTTTTTTACATCATAACCTATTTTAAGCAATTATAATCCACAAGTAATAAACCATTTTCATTCACCTCTCATGGGGAGAGAAAAGATGTGAGAGAGCATTCTGGAGTCTTAATTTATATCAATGTTTGCATTACTATTAAATGAATTAGATGGGTTCTACAAATGTTCTCCCATAGATCTGCAATGAATTATGAGGATTTTCGATGTAGGACATTTCATTGTCTGCTTCAGTGATGTTTTAGAAATTATTTCACAGTACCAAAGCAAATAAAAATATTTTCCACTACACAAGTTGTAATAGTGTGGGACAAATACTCTGCTGGTGGAAATCACTCTACAAATACTGACATACGTAGAATAGGTTACTGGGAGATGGGATATGTGGAATGAAATCCCATCAAGATTGCCCCAGTGATATCAATGTCAAAGTTCTTATTGACGTTACTGAAGCCAGGATTTTGCCCCAGGTCTATTTCCAGCAACATCCACTGACAGAATGAGCTAACAGCAGTCTTTATGACAGTGTAAACTGTATGCTGGAAAATTGGTCTAAGGGAATCAGTGGTGTAATACACTCAGGGCAGCAGAAGGAGGTTAATTTCCACCATCTCAGGCTTCCTAGAGACCAGACTGTGAACCTGGTGAGCAATTACTCAAATGAGTGGTTTCAAACTATGGCCTGGCTCATGCATGGAGCACTGGACTGGAATTCCAGAGCCCTGCTTTCTGTTCCCAGCTTGGGCATAGGCCTTTTGGCTCCCTTTGGCAGTTCACTTCACCACTCTCTTCCCCACCTGTGAAGTGTGGACAATGATACCAATGTCGTTTGTAAAGCACTTTGAGATCTACTGATGAAAGGTCTATATAAGAGCCAGGTATTGTTGTTATTAGCAAATGCTAATCTAAATCTGAAAGTGCCAAATTCACTCTAGCTTCAAATTATTTATCTGAAATGTAGCTCAACACTAACCCATAGATCGGGGCAACTTTTTAATGTGATTTGAAAGAAACCTTCCTGGCCCTTAAACGTCACCTTGAATAAACAATGGTGTTTAGAGAAAATCACAGGACAAATTTAAAAGTCTAGTGGATGTTTTTCATTATAAAAGCTATCTTTGCAGTGAAAAGGCTAGAAAATTTCTTTGAAATGATAGCTGAGATTAGTTGGAGCAGAGCTGGCAGCATTTGTCAGGCCTTTGAAGGAAGCTATAACACACTTAGAGAGTCATCCTCTAAGAACGACTAGATTTTATATCAGAACATTGGAACTGCAATACATTCAGACCATCTAATCCATGTACCCGCCTTTGACAGAGGTCAGTACCAGATGCTTCAGAAGAACATACAAGAAACCATATAACAGCCAATTATGGAATAACCTGCCCATAGAAGATATTTCTTCCTGACGCCTGTTGATTAGTATTTGGCTCATCTCAGAAAGCAGAACTGTTTAAACCCCTTTTAAAGTTTTCCTTCTATCCTCAGTAATGTAGCTGTGAATGTTCTCATTATCCATATACATATTTGAGTGCTTGGGCTCAAAAATGCCTTGTGGCAATGAGTTCCATGGGCTATTGATCATTGTATGAAAAAAGTATTTTTTATCAGTTCCAAATTTATTGCCTTTTTCCTCGTTATACTCTCCCTTATTCTTGTACTATAATAAAGACCTCAACTTCCCTTCACTTGCTACACTCCAATTTACTGAAACCAATTCGGTATGTTAGTCCTCCTGGAAGATTACTGTAGAAAGCAAATTTGTAGCTTTTACATCATCATTTTAGTATTGTGAGTTGACAAAACAAAAAAAGAATTCCATCATTTTAAAGAATTGAGAACACAGCACTACTTTATATAGTGTGCCTGCTCACTATCTGGATGGAGGACCTCCAAAGAATACTCTTAAGACAACCTAGGTTTTGCAGGAAATATGCCTGATGAGGCTCTATTCCTCCTAAGTCAGCACCGAACCAATGCTCTATCATGGCTTCGGTTGCTGATTTCTGCATCAGATGTCCATGCCAAAAGGTTGCCAGTGTTGGTAAACTGGCAAAATTCTAACTCAAAAAGAACTGTCTTCTGCTCATTTAAGCTGGATGCAATGTTCTCCTTCACTTCCTATCCTATTGTCCTGGCCTGTGATGTCCTGAGCACCTTGAATGATCTTGCCTTAAACAGCTGTTGATTCCACCAAGAAGGTGGCTGATGTGACACATGCATGCCTTTCCTATCTCATTGGACTGTTGTGTGGGTCACTTAATGTTTATAAAGGACTCTCTGATTTTCAGACAGCATTGCAGTTTATTTTTAGTGATAATTAGTATGCAAAGTGCAGCATATTTCTCCATCTGTTTTGTTTGGGTTCCTGCTATTTTTGCAGCCTCTCTCCTTTCATATAGCTGGTGTTCTTATGAGGCTTTCACCCTATGCAAAATGCTCTATGCTATAAAAGCAAGAATAAAAACTAGCAAAAGTACAGGCAAAAGTGGTGCAATTGACACGGCCCTGATAGAAGGCTTGCAATTTCTATTCTATTACACTGTCTTGGGTAGACTGTGCATTGCAGTTGGAAGGAAAGCAGCAGAATTTAGAAATAAAAACAATTTTTTCCTAGACCAGCAGGGGGGCTACTTGAATCAGAATCAAGTGCAGGTAGGAGAGAACTATCCGTCATTTATTATTAAAGCCTGTTTGACTGTGTATGGCACACACATTAAGCCTAGTCAAATTTCCCTCTTTTTTAATGTAAAGAAAATTAATAGAATTTAAGACATGGATGAGCTGTTTACATTAAATTTAATGTAAATAAAACCCATCACATTCACTGGATCTAATTTTATTAAGAAATTCTTTCCTATCAAGTCAAGTTGTGAATACTGTTGGTGGGCTCAGCATTAGCCTTTATATGAGCAAGGCCCTCTAGGTTATGTCTAGGCAAGGTGTGAAAAGAGCCGGCTATTCTGGTGTTTAGGTGGAACTTTTGTAGGCTGCTGTGAATCATCAGGACCAGCCACGGTAGCAATCTTGCTCAGGTATTCATTCGGGTTCTCTTATTACTGTACACCAAGAACAGTTCCAGTGGAATCAAGAACCCTCGCTCAAGGGTTAAATCTAACTAGCTCATGGATAGAACTGGACAAGATTGTTGTTAAATTATGTTTATGCCCACTTCTCAATTCTGGGTCTAGCCTAGGACCACGTGGTAAAGCAGAGGAGCCACCAAGAGCCATTCTGGTAACTGGGCATCTTGGGATGTAGATATGCCCTTGGGCTTGACTCCTGTCTCCCAGCCACACCCCATGGTCTTGGAAACCAGGGGCAAAGTGGCACTGAAAGAATTTTGACAGCTCTAGGCCACCAGAGGGTTCCTCCCCTGGGTTCCCTCAGGGGCTAGATCCACCAAATTTCAGCTGCTTTGCATTCATATAGAAACAAAAAGGAGTCAAAGTGTGTATGTGGGAGACACTCTGATTCAGTGACCCCAGTTCTGCTCTCACATTCATTTTGAACTCAGTAAAATTACTTATTTATTGTGTTAGTATCATGCCCAAATGGAGTGACCCCAGTGCAAGCCCTGTGTAAATAAGAGAAGAACCAGTCTCATCATATTTTTTAACTAGTAGCAAGATACCGAGTGCTGAATTCAACCTTGCCTTGTTTTTGGCTTGTGACTTAATATTTCCCTGGTATTATTACAAATGGTCTTTTGAAGAGTTAGCCTGGTTGTCTTTTCCTTTGTCTTCTCATCTCTTTTCATTAAAGAAAGCAGACAATGGCACAAAGAGCCAGGCTGGTGCCAGGTTTAAATTGCATCCAGGAAGATAGTAATATGGCAAAAATGTAATCAAGAAGCTAGTTTGTTTTCATCAATCTAAGATTATAAATGAAGGATATGTAATAGACGTATTATTATTCAAGGAAGACAGAAAACTCAAAATGAGTATTTTAATCAGTAAAGGACCATCTACGTTGCACATTCGTACCTCGTGCCAAACTCACATGCAAGGGTGACAGAGCAAGCTGCTTATGGGGCACCTGGGTTCTGCCTCCTGTGAAAAGTCAATGACTTGCTGCTCCATGGGTCCTCTGCAATTTACACTGCAAAGGGACATAAGGGATCATGGTCTGTACGTGTTACATATGGGCACACTCAGCTGCCCAGACCAGGCAACCCCCCAGACCAGGCAAAGCACCCCTTCCTCCCATAATCCATTCCTATTCTTAGGAGCTTTTTACTGTCCTCATTTGGGGGGAACAATATCCTTATTTCCAGGAGTAGTCACAACCTGTTCCACTGTTTCTTCAGCATTTACAGTTAAGTCCAGGTAGGGCCCTCTGGCTTGCTTTGGGCCCCACCCCTGAAGTACCAAGAGTGATCCTTTATTTCACGGGTTCACGTATTCAGCACCTCAGAATTAGTCTGTGGGGCTGCTCCTTTGGGTACCTGCTGCTTGTCATTTGCTGCTTCTGCTGTGGGGTTGGTCAGCACCACTAAGAATCAGCCAACAGGAAGTTGTTCATGAGCAATTAATGGGTCACAGCAGGTTTGATTAAACTCCAGTCAAAGAACGACGACATTGAAAAAAGTGAAGTCAGTTTGCAGCTAATACACAAAGGGTGCAGGATTTGTTAAATAATTCTTTGCTTCAGTTGTTGGCCAGGATTTAATAATGACCAAAGTGAACACTGTCTGACAGCTCTTAAGTGGCCTATGTGAGGTGACTTTGGTAGCTTCACTCCAGTTGATTGTGGCCATATAGCCACATAACAAAATCTGCAGTTACCAATAGCAACTTGTTGGCCGACTCAACAGAAGCTAAAGTTTCAACAACATGGGCATGTAGAGCCACAGAGGGTTAGTCTAGGTAAGAATTTCTCCAACTGTGGGTCAGGACCCCTCAGGGGATCACAAACAAGTATCAAGGCATTGCGATCACTTTGACCTTCCCAAATTGTGAAACGTGTCTGAGAGGTCCTGTTTAGATCCTGGCTACAAGGAGAGTGCCTCATAGGTCCCAGCCCAAAAAAGACTGAGAACCACAGCTCTAGGTCACTATTGTTGGACACTTCTGTGACACAGTCGGGGGTATCTTGGCCTGCTAATGACTAAGCAGTAACCATTCCGGGGATAAAGGAGCTCATATGTCATGGCTGTCAGGCAGTCACCTTTTGCCTGTGCTAAATCCACATTAAAAGGAGTAAATCTTTAAAAACAAAGATTTAAATAACCCGAGAATGGTGCAGAAAAAAAAAATACACCCATTTGGTGCATCTACACTGGCAACTTAGATCGACTTAAGGATACTTAAGTCGACCTACACAAAGCCGCGTCCACACTGGGCTTTTATTAAGTCATCTTAAGCACTTCCTTACATCGACTTAATAACAGCTTAAGTCAACTTAAAGCCAGTGTGGATGGGGAATAGCGCTAAGTCGATCTTATTAAGTCGACTTAAACTCAGTGTGGACGGCTATGTCTACTGTTAAGTTGACTTAACAAGGTTGACTTTAAGTCGACTTAACAGAGTCAACTTAACTTTACAAGTGTAGACATAGCCATTGACATCACATGGCTTCGGCCTTCAAAGTTGCTTTTTTTAAAAGTCCAGAAATATTCTTTCCACTATAGCATTGTTGTCAATCTCTCAGATACAAAACAAACCACCATCATTCTCATTTGAATTCCTCTGCAAATAGGTACCACTACCCTGCAGAGCCCCAAGCAGGCAACATGCTATGTACTATTACTGCAGTCTATGCAGAACATCAGGATATTTGGAATGTACAGATATTGACAAAAGATTGATACTATTGAGGTAGCCATGGCCCAGAAGTCAGTTATTGTTGTTCCCCTCAGTCAGAATAAACATCTGGAAGGGCTGATAGAGGGAAAGAGGGAAATCAATTGCTTCTGCAGCTCTGATAAGGGACTGCACTGAAAGTGTCTCTTATCACTTGAATTTTTAAATTAGGCAATAGCACAAAAAACCTTGCACAGGGATGCAATCACAGGCCTTACTGTAAGGGCTGAGCCTTGTTCTCTCCCACCTTGCTCAGAATTTAGGGATTGAATTTTCAGTAGCTGATCCTACAAAGCCACAGCATAAAATGACTGTAACAATACTTATCAAGATTTACACCAAGTTTTCCTTCTTCAAAGCACTTTTCAGACATTGGGTTGGATTCAGTAGTGGTGTAAATGACTCTTCCATTCTCTTCCCAAGCTCCAGGATAAGATTCATCCCAGAACGGCATTACTCCATTTCCACCCTCTGTATTTCTGCTGGGAAGGCATGGGGACATCTTTAATCTATGACAGAGCCCCATGACACTAACAGTCTCGCCAGGAAGGCTGCTTAGGGTAGGCAATGAATAGCGATGTCTCCCTGCCATCATGACTATCTCTCTTTCAAACCAGCACTGCTCACTTTTTGCTGACTCTCTCCCTGCCCATCACAAGTTGGATCCATTTTATAAATAAATTTGTTAGTCCTTAGAAGTGCCACAGGACTCCTTGTTTGTTTTGGTATCCACAGTCGACTTTCTGACACCACATCACTGTGCAATGATATATCCCACTTTACCCCACTTAAGATCCACTAGTGAGGCTAACTTGCAGGTTCCCATGGAAGGTACATCGGCATTACTAACCCCCTTTTACAGGTGAGTGATATTTTCCGGGGGGCAGCTGGCTGACATGCCATTTGTCCCAGATTTTTAAAGCTATTTAGACATTGCTGTGCTTAACATGTCTAGACTGTGCCTAACTGATTTAGGAATCTAAATCTCATTTTCAAAAGGGCTTTAGGCACTTAGGTATCTAAATTCCATATGTTGGTTGAATTTAGGTTCCTAAGTGCCTTAATTCTTTTGGAAAATCAGATTTAGGCTCTTAAATCAGTTAGATGTTGCTTCTGAGTGAAGTGATGCCTAAATAGCTTTACAAATCTGGGCCTTAAACCTCAGTGGCCTTTTGGGCCATTCTGGACGGTGATGAATTTCACCCTCTATACGCATAATCTGCCTTACTGAATAAAGGACTTAAATCATGTCCTTAACTTTAGTAGGACTTATTTTAGCATCTGCCTAAGATTAAGCATATTCTTTACTGCATTGCTCAAAATGGGATAATCACTGATTTCTTCTTTAAAACTTTGTTTCCATTAGATCTTAATAAACAACTGCAATACAATTCCTCTTCTAGTTTCTTAGTAAAAAGATTCAGACATTTGGCTTCCAGATAAAGATGAACAACAAACATTTATATAAAAAAATGTAAATGAAAACAAAATAATTTAGCCATGTGCTCGGGGCTGCCTTAGAGATGTACATTCACAGGGATGGCAAGAACAACCGTATTCCAGCGGCGCATTAGTATGGAAATGCCTCTTTAAAAGGTTAGTTTTTAATAATAAGTTAATGTGAGAAAGAAAGAAAGAAAGAAAGAAAGATTAGGAGAAACAGTTATATTAGGTATATAAGGACATAACTTCATATTGGAAGTTTTTAAGAGCAGGTTAGACAAGCATCTGTCAGGGATGGTTTAAGATGGTACTTGGTCCTGCCATGAGTGCAGGGGACTAGACTCGATGACCTCTCATGGTCTCTTCCAGTTTCTATGATTCTATAACTATGGAGCTTATGATTCAATTGAGGGAAGCTGACCCACATCCAGGCAGATCCATGGAGCCACCATGAATGTTCTTAATAATGCAATTCCATACTGACTGCATCATTAGTTCATTGGTGTCTTTACCCCATAGCATCTATAGACTGTGATTTGGATCCAGGGAATTGGATCCATTTTAACAGTTGGAAAATTTTAACAGTTGAATGGCAATATCAGGTTGTATAATTTTCTTGCCTCAATGAATGTGGGAATTATGCATGTGTCTCTGCTTGGCAGTAATGGAAGTTACCATTGCATTCCTATATGTGGGGATGGGAAAGCACTCCTGAGCTCATGCTGTGTGTCAGTTTGTGTCTATTATCCATGCACATGCTACAAAGAATGGAAATGGATTCAGCTGTGGAATGAAGAATCACAAAATATTCTGGTAAGAGTTTAAACTTTGATTTTTCAAGCATGCATTCATATTAGACATTATCAGACAAATATTTAACAACAATAAAATGCCCATTGTTTATTATAGGCAGAGTAGGTAGCAACACCCAATGCTAAGGTTGCCTGACAGTTGCTATTAAAAAAAAACAACTGTTCTGAATTTTTGGACTTTAAACATTTAGGCTGAAATTTTCCATGCTGAACATCTGACTAAGGCTGAACGTTTTAAAACAGTTTCAGCTAAAATGGTTTAGCCATTTCCAACAATGAGGTTGGGGAAATTACATCGTTTTCCCCCATGTTGAAAATATTCTTATAACCATTTCCCTAAGAAGCTCCATACTTTGGAGCAAGGACTTGAAATTTGGCAAGGGAGCACACTCCTGTCAGGAATGTGCCTTTTGCCATCCCAGTGAAAATTTGCCCAAATTTGGCCAATTTATAATCCTCAAAAAAAAAAAAAAAAAATCCCCCAAACCAAAAAAACCCACTAGGTTCACACATGCTATTTGCCAGCTAAATTCTCCAAAGATTCTGTCTGCACTGAGCAAGATGCATCCCTCATGGATCTTACATGTGATTAGATCACACATACTGCAACACTACAGCATGACTGTGCGTGCTCCAGCCTGGGGCAGCAGGCACCGAGCAGCATTTTTCTTGTATTTGCGTCTCTCTGGGGGCCACTGTAGTGCCAGGCTTGAGAACTGTATTCTCAGTGGTCCCCCTGATGGTGGCCAGGCAGCATCTTCTGACTTGAATGCAAAAGAAGTGGGGAGCAGGGAAGCGAGAATACATGCAGGATGGGTGAGAATGGGGCGATAACTCCCCTTTTAGTTCCACGGGTACTGGTAGCACCGCGAAGGGGTAGCCTTAATTATGGAATTTCCTGACCGTTCTCGACTTTGCAACTTCAATGTTCTTTTAATGTGATTTTATTGGGTGTGATATTGTATGTACGCTGCATGTTGTTTGCCGTATAGCTGCCCTTACAAGAAAGTTGAATAACATTTCCTGATTACATGTGATTACACCAGCGATGAATTTGGGCCAGTAACTGTTTAGAGGAAATTCTTTGCACTTAGTTCAGTGAACTGATAGCTAGATATTTCCACAGAGTTAATTATGGGCTCGCCTGTGGCTTTTTCCATGGGCAGCACATTGTTGTGCTGTTGCAGAATAACACCCGACAGATTGCAACAATCTAGTTCCCATTTCCCCCTTCTTCTGAGCATGGAGGGAAGATGTGGAGTGCATCACATCTTTAGGTGATATAGCTTATCTCCCCTGGCACAGTGTCATGATCCACAGGTCTCGAATCCAGGTCCACAGGTTTCTGCCAGGTCATCACACAAACCTCCACTGATTTCTGGTATCTGACTCTTGGTTCCTGGCCTCAGCTCCTGACCTTCAGGGTCTGATCCCTGGATGGTGTCGGGACCTGTCCCCTCCTTCCCCACTGCCAAACACTAGGCCTGGCTGCCTATGTCTTGGACTTGACACATAATTATATTGGCTGGTACAATATGAAGGGGTGGAGACAAGGTTTCACCCATTCCTTACCCACATGCTTGGGTTTGGCTGTTCGTCCCCCTACATCGCTGCTCAAGTTAGGCCACAAAATTGAGCCTCTGTGGGGCCAGATTCTGCCAGTCTCACACTGAATAGTATCTTATTCCACCAGTAATCCTGTTGATTTCATGCATCAACCAGAGAAGGGAGGTACTGCCTAGTAAGTAAAGTGAGCAGAATCTGGCCCCACTGAAAGGGGAGAGACTTCTCTTTGAGATTGGAGTATAAGGCAGAATATCTGCATATCAAAAGATATTGGGGTCATTGTTACAAAACCAGGGAATTATGGTGGGGTGAATTCAGTCGCTTGTGTTCCTGCTCAGGCGGCCAGATGCGAGCGTGCTGGGAGAGACTGCTTAGCTGGGTTAGTTCAGGAGAACAGTGGAGATGGTGCCTATGGCTTAGGAAAGCTCATTCTAGTCAATCCTGATTTTGACAAGGGATTTGAACTGTGCGCTGAAGCTTCTGATACAGGCTTGGGAGCAGGGAAATGCAATAAAAAAGCATCTGATTGCTTTCTTAAGGCAAAAATCCCTAACCCCCACTGCACAGAATTTCTCTGTCATAGAAAGAGAACGTTGCACAATTGTGTGGCAGTCAAGCGGTTAAAGCCTTACCCTGAAAAGGTACCGACTCCAGACTGCTCTGCCAGAGCATGGTATGGAAACAGTACCTATTAGTGGTTGCAGATGCCTTGTGCAGGCAAGAATGTTCTGAGCTGATGCATACGGTTAGCTATTGGCAACCCTACTGCATCAGTCGAAGGGGGGAAATGTGATCCCAGAACCTCTTGATGCCAATTGGCTGGTGGCACAGAGGAGGCACACGATTTTACAGGGACGCCCCGAGTCATGTATATGCATAATAATTAATTCACCAACAGGTGACATATGAGGTCTCTACTGATCTCCAGTAGACCACTGTGTCGTGCAGAATCTTGCGGGAATTCTGTGAGGGTGTGAAAGGGGGAAATCTAGAGTTGCGTTTGTTTCCCCACTTGTCTGGCCGTTGGCGGGTGTTGAGTTGCAGTCCAAGAGTTGCAAGAGGAAACAGGCATAGCCTGTGAGATGTGACATGGTTTTGTTTGTGCTCTTCACCTTGGTCCTTTTCTGGGAGGGTATCAGAGTCCATAAATGCTGATCCTCTTCTAGGTCTTCATCTCCCGTCTCTGAGGCTGTTAAACTTCCCTCTATGGAGTTAGGCTATTCCACATATGACTGGTGAGGGACCAGGCCTGCCCACTATTCTGGGCAGCAATCCAGGGAATAGTTACCTGCTTCTTCTCTTTACATCTGCTGTCACTGCTGCTGCTTCTTCCTGGGCCTCCTCCCACAAGGCCCCTTCCTCTTCCTTTCGCCCTTATGTCAGGATTCTTCCAGCTGAGTCCCACCAGCCAGCTAGGAGCCCCTGCTTGCTCTCCTACACCCGTCCAGCAACTGCCTTTTCCCTGATATTGCAGCTTCCTCAACCAACCAGGAGAACTATGCTTGCTCCTATTGCTCCACACAGCAACTGACATGCTCTATCCCTATAGATGTTTGGGCTCAGGCTGGAGAGGGGAGGATCTCAGAGCCAGGGCTCCTGCCTTAGCATCTACACCAGTATTTTTAGCCCCATAACCCAAGATCTGCAAGATCAAATCAGCTGACCCAGGCTCTGAGACTTAGTACTGTGGGCTTTTTATCACAGTGTAAACATGCCCAGAGTAGCATCTGACTTCGCTACTGATCCTCCTGAATCCCTGGTACTAACCAATGTGACTAAGGGGGTCAGAATCTAGCCTATAGTTTTACTGACTGGATTATAGCATGGGTTTATAGTAGACCTGGTCAGAAATCTTTTGTCTAAATGTTTTTTGGGACAAACATGCCTTTTTCATCAAAATTGAAACAGTTCAAATAGTGTCGATTTTGACAAAATTCTGTTAAGAAAAAATTAAATGAAGCATGTTGATCATGTCAAAACATTCTTTGGAATGGAATGCTTCGTTTTGTCATCTTTGGAATGGAACATTTTAATTGTTTCAATCTGAAACGACTTTGAGAAACAAAATACATTTTTCATTTAAAAATTTGTAATGTTTTAGAAGGTCAAAACTGGAACACACTGGTTTGATTTTATCCAAACTAAACATTTTCAATTGACCTGAAATTAATTCTTTTTTCAGAATTTAGTTTTTCAGTAAATTATAGGTGTTTTATTTGTGTTCAATTTTGGAATTTTTTTAAAATTGTGCCATTTCCTGTGAAAGGGAAAATATTGTTCTTGATAAGCTCTGATTATTGTTTACTATGTGCACAGAATGAAGGTGGAGCACTGGCAGAGATAAAGGAAATCAAATATTTCTGAATTATAACTTTTGATTCTTGACTACATAATTCTGTCAACAGAAATTCTAAATACAGAGTAAGGTTTAGTTATGATTATTACTTCAAACCTCTTGTGTCCAAAACATTTCCCTTTGTTTCAATCACAACCTAAATTCCATACAACAGGCAAAATCTTACATCCAGGATTTACACAAAACTCCCACCTGTAAAGATATGCCCCATTGTGTGTAAACCAGGTCTGTGCCTTTATTAGGATTTGAAAGGTCTCAGCATGTCGCAGCAGGTTATCAATAGCTCAGAGGACTGAATATCTCTGTACTTCAATTTCCTCCATGTGATATTTACCCACCTTGCACATATTGCTAGGAAGGCAAATGAACTCATGTTGGTAAAGAGCTTTATGATCCACTGACTGAAGATGCTACAGAAATGTAATAATTTAATAATTTTAGTGGCTCCATTTTCTCTGGTTAGTGTTTTAGGTCCTCTTTCATGAATGCACACAGTTCGAAGTGGAAGTGCCTGAATTACTAGGGAAGCAGCTAAATTCTACTTAGGAGGAGAGCAGAATGCTAGAGAAGACAGGTTGATCAAGTAAGGGTATCAGGAGATTCATGGCTGGAAAGTATTAAGGAACCAACAAGAGACTGTTTGGGAGAGCACAAAGAGATTGAGGGAATAGCTGTCAACATAAATTCCAACCAAATATGGGCACATTGGTTTCCCTCCAGATCAGTTCTTGTTTTAGATTGGTTTTATGATTGAGTCTATGACCCATCTCATTACCTGGTCTCACAAATTTATACCTCATCCTGCATATACTTAGCAACGTTCCTTGTTTACGTAGCTTTAAAACCACTCATGATTATATTTGATCTTTAAATAAAGTGTTTACTTTTCCTTACTTACATTTTCCATGTTTCTCTTTTTCTGGATCTCCTGTTTCTTTTGTGATAACTTCAATGATTGAGCACCCCTGTGCTTTAAGCTACCACCTGACAGCCCCGACCTATAACACTCCCCATATTGTATATAACCCCATAGAGGACTGTGATGTTAAATACAAAAGAGAAATAAGAGTATTGTAAGGTCATATGTTTCTTGCATAAAGGATTTCAAAGGAAGCAATTTTTTAAAGGACGGGAAGATGAGAGAAAATAATCTGTGTAATCCAACAATCAAAAAATGTATTCATTAGCACAGAGAACTTTGTTGGATGCCTCAAAAATGGAAAGGTGAGTAGTCAAACTGAGAGCAACTCTTTAATTTCCCATATTTCAAGGTGCAAAGAATAGACTGTGTCAGTTTGGACTATTGTAGTTTTGACTTTCATATTTCTAAACCTTAGGATTTAGATCTAAATCTTGAAAGAGATTCAGACTTTAGCCAGTTCTCCTGTCCTTAGCTGAAATACAATGTGGAGTTTTTTGAAATAATTGTACAGCTATGACCATTCCTTCAATAAGGCATTTTCTACATGAACAGTATTCTTTGAAGTGTGGAGCCATGAAGATGGTAAAGGCCAGAGGTGAAAGCTGTGCAATAGAAGTTTACATTCCAGTCAGAGATCGGGTTCAAGGGGTGAAGGAATTAGTCTATTGATATTCAGTGCTTTGACCTGCTAACAATAAATGTGGCACAGGGGTTCCACTAGTGGCACACCCTTACATTGTGTGTCAGTAAAGAGAAACAAACTTTATCTGCCTTAGTTCGCTTTGGTGGAAAAATCAGCATGTGGTTTCCAGTCACTGCTACTGGGGAGAAGGGGGGACATTTTTTTGTCATTTTTCCACCTCTGAAGTGGGCCTAAGAATAACTTAACCACAGATCTACACTGTGATGGGCATTTTTCAAAAACTGATGCTGGGAAAGAAAGAGAAAATAAATTAATAGGGTATTCTGAGCTGAATTTGAAAGGCCATAAACTTAGGATAGCAACTCCCTACTGTGTCTCTTCCTCTCCCCCCACCCCGCCCCTAAAAAAATTCCTCTTTTTCTTTTTGAAAGTATTTATTAAAATAAAAAACTCCATGCACAATTTTTTTACACTAGAGAACACTTTTCCCTTGGTATCTAGCACATTTATAATATAGTTCAGTTACCCTGGCTGAAGACATTTTGTGCTGGGGATTTACAGTTTTACTAACATGGACGAACCAGACTGAGCACACAGATTCACAACATCCAGTGTAAACGGCACCACGTCAGACCCAAGAGACCCCAGTTCTGGTTACAAACTCAGCCTCTGACCTCCAACAATTCCCTTCCTCTGTCTGTGACTCTGCTCCCCCTCTTGTCCTTGCCTTGTCTCTTACTCCATGTTTAGACAGAACATAGAGCAATGGGGTCCTAAGTATTTCTCAGGCATTTAGACACTACTGGTTTGTCCATGAGACCTTAGATGGTAGAGACGTAGATGATTTGTTTGGGTCATCAAGTTCAGTCCTTCTGTCAATTCACAATTGTCCCTTACTGTATACTTGCCACCTTATAATCTGGTTGCCATTTCTTCAAATTAAGTCTGTGGGTGTAATTTTGAATTTGTATCTGAAATAAACATGAATTAGTGCCCTATCCGGGCAAATAAAATCACTTCCTCAGCTGTAGAGCTTCCTGGTCTCTGCAGTAGACAGAGTTGCTTCCTGGTCAGAGACAGGAAAGTTGAATTTCCTGTAGCCAGAGAATACTGGATTATGCATGCTGGAGCGAAACCCCCACTTTCTTATTCCTGGAGTAGGGTCATAAGCACTGCCCACCCGTAATGCCATACAAGACAGTTACTCTAATGGGAATGATATTATGCCCAAAGATTCTGGACCCTCCTCTTTCTGATGTTAACTAAAGCAGAGAATGGGCCATGCGCAAATAAAGCCAATATAACTATGCAGGGATAAATTAATTTCACTCCTCACAGCCCCTCAAGGGCAATTAATTGTACAGGGCACTCTTGATAGCACAATAGAACTGGGGAGATGCATCATTACATTGTACCTTATATTGTTTCAGAATCTGATCAGAGAAAAAATAGTGAGTGAGAGAGCTGGCCAGTGACTCCATCTGGTGAATAGGCACCTACTCCCTCCTCCTCAACAACTACTTGCTCACAACGGGGAGTATAGGCAAGTAGCCCATGCTCTCCTCATCAGAGTTGGAGGCCTTATCTACACTGAAAATGCTGCGTCGATCCCAATGGATCGATGCAGTGGTATCAATTGAGTGGCCAGTGTAGACCCGCTTAATCAATCCCTTCGATGTTGTAACTCCAACCCTCCAAAGAAAGGAATGCTGCATCGAAGGGAGAGCATCTCCAGTTGTTGCAGACAAGTGAAGACGCTACAGTAAGTAAGTTGGTGGCAGATATGCATTCTACTGAACATAGATTGCATAGCTCTGGTCGACTTAGCGTGGCAGTGTAGACCAGGCCAGAATCACAACCTGAACTGAGATCAAGGTGGGGCCTTACTTTCCTTTATCCTCTGCACAGACCAGGGCTCTGATAATCTCACCCTTCATGTTCTGGAGAAAGGCAGTGAAAAAACAAGTTCTAACTCCTCCCTGTGCATGTGAAAGACATGATCTGGAGTCTTCTCCCAGCTTATCTGGGGCATAACAGAGAGGTTACTCCAGCCCTGTGGATGGCCTGGGTAGTGCATTTTCAAAAGACGAAAGAGGGAAGAAACCAGGCACAGGATAGAAAATAACTGAGAGCGGGAGGAAGAGAGATCCTGACCATGAACTCTCCTTTCTCTCAGGACCCCCTGCAGACCTTTCCTTTATTGTTTGGCCTTCTGAGCCAGGCCATCCTTCTGCTGTGATAGGCCAGCCAACTCGGACTACAATATAGCCATTATCTGGGCCCCCATGGGACTTTCATAGCCTGCAATGCTGCAGAATTGGACTCTAACTATTTATTTAATGTTAATAAATAACTTCCTAGTATTTGGGGGGTTATTTAATAATGCTCAGTAGACAACGGAACACAAAACATAGCAAACAGGTGTAGTGGCCTCACTGGAGATGTGCAAGATGCTTTTTAATGAAACAGAATGCTAGATACAAAAGAGTAGAAAGATCATCTTTAACTTGGCACGTAGCAATTTAATGGCTGGACCCACTGACCTTGAAGGGTCCTTGCAGACAGGTCTAACTGAAAAGCGAGCCTCAAGACTTTACAGGAAACTGTGAATGAACCTGCTAAGGATATCTCAGCAGTTACACAGAACTATCGCCCATGAAAAATTATAAGCAATTCCAAACACAAGGATCTATTTGTAAAAACAATTCCCACTCAAACAGGCACCAACAATGGCCTTTCACTCCAGCTGAAGTTTTCAAGCCTGCCAATGTTGACACAAATCAGGAACTAAGATAAAGCAATGTTCACAAACCCTGTATTAATAATTATTAAACATAACACGGATAGAATGGAATAATATGCTGAGCTAGCTGATTGTGAGTTGTTTGAACAAGTATGGCAGCACACTCCATCCAGTAAGTATAAGCAATTTTCTGAAGAAGGCATAACCCAAGTATTTCAATAGTCAAACCGTGAGATTGCTATTTCTTAATCAGTCTTTGTAACAACGCTGGCTAAATTGAAACCAACTTTGGGTGTAGGTGACCCCTTACCATGCTACATTTTTGATAAGGAAGGTGATAACCTGGAATGCTGGTAAATTGGGAGGCGAAATGCCAAAACATTCTTTGCCTTGCACTTCTGTACATCAAGGCTTGCATCCTGGTGATAGGACATAATAGACTCCTATAAACGTGTTTGTTCTTCCACAGATTGGTCAGTCAAAAACCAAAAAAATTTTCAAAAAAAGAACAAGACATTTTCCCCTTCTTTGATCAAGATCTCCAAGGATAATGTCAGATGATGAACATTTTTCAAGTGTTTCTATCTAAGGTAAATAAATAAGATAGATTGTTCTAGCCTAAAACTAGGCAGAGCTACATTCAAATCCTGCTCTGTCATAGGTTTCCGGTGTAACTCTGAGCAGCTGACAATCTCTCTATGCCTCAGGTATGGAATGGAGAAAATACTATTTCTCTACCTCACTGGGGGGTTTGAGGACAAATACATTACAGATTGTGAGGGTTTCAAATACTAAGGAAAAAGGGGCTATATAAGTACCTTGAATAGATTGTACCCCCTTTTATTTACTATAGAAAGTCTCTGCAAATGCTATGGATGTACAATTGTTAATACTTATTTAGCTATCAATTGGCTTTTTTAAAGAGCCACTGTGGATCTAGCTGGCAATTACTAACCACAGTTTAAACCAGAGGCTCATAACGCCAGGCCGAACCCATCTGTAGTTCTGGATATGTGTTTACACAGGCTGAGCAATTGGATCAGCAATAGGAGAGGAACAGAACACCTCAGTTCAGTTTGACTCATAAAAGAGGAAAGGTCAGGTTGTCAGCTCTCTTATTTGTCATTTCATGAAGGTTATTACTAGAAATCTGTTAAGAAATAACTACTGATGTTACTATCCGGTACAATCTGCTCTTAGGAACGGGCAGCTAACACGCTGTATGAAGTGGGGGAGGAGTTCTCACATCTTTTCCTCAGCCCCCTCACCCTTGAATTTCTTGTGGTTTTCTTTTAATTTCTCTTGTTGAAAAGACTGAGTGATCCTTTTCCTCAGATGGTCTTGCTGGAACCCCCAACAGAGTGTGAATAATTATTCCCACTCTGCTGGGGCTTTGATAAGACTCTTACAGCTGCCTTTTGCTCAGCTTCTCTGCCTTTGTTCCCACTGAAGTTATTTTCTTTCTTAGAAAATGAAGGGAAAAAAAGGTGAAAGCTGTAACTGTAATAAAACCAAGCAAAACAAACCAACAAAAAACAAACAAGCCACCAACCTGCCCTCCATAAAAAAGAAAAAAACCCCAAACCAACTATTAACGCACTGGTCAAAGGAAGGACATATCCCATGGTGAGTAGGTAAACGTCAAGTGTTTACATCTATTTTAAAGAAAGTGTATGGACAGTTTAGAAAGAGAAGAGGCTGGAAATGGATTTGGAATAATAAATTCTGAATATCAGCTCTGACCTTTGACTGGCAGCAGACAGTCCAGCCATTTAGTTTTGCAGAATAGACACTGTTATACTGAATGTAGTCACTGATTTGGAAGATTTTACAGCTTTACCGTGACTACTGAGAAGCAAACATATTTTGAAAATGTGTCCCTGAATAGACTTCTGGGCCTTGTGTGTATACACCTATGGATCTTTGTGAATTAAAGCACAGTGTTGCCTTCTCTTCCCCTTCGAAAAAGACCCAAGAAGGTATTACTGTTGACTAAACAAAAAGCTTTGTCTGAATGTATGTATGCTCTGATGCTCATGGGACTAGGCAAAGAGGTTAATCCAAAATTCAAACATCCTTTCAACCACTGATTAGCTCTCTTAATACAAAAGACCACACATTACAAAGACGACCATTTTAACCTTTCTGCTTCAGTTCATGTTCTGTGTACCACAGGCCAAACTCTGTTCTCTATTACACCACTGCATAGCTGGAGTAACTCAATAATGCTTAGAATGGTATAACTGTGAGCAGAATTTGGCGCTGTGCACATGTCTACTGTGAGAGGAATATGAAGTAAGCAACAGCTTAACCAAAATTTGCTACCCCCTAACTACTGGAACGCAACCAGAAGTTGAGATGGGTTCTGTTATGAAAGTTAAATAAACCTGAAGTGTATTGGTTTTAGCTGTAATCTTATCCTGGTCACTATGGCGATGTCTACACTTGTTAATTTAGGTCGACTTAGCATGTCCACACCTAAATTTTAAGTCAACTTAGGGGGACCCTACAAAGTCGACCTAGAGCATCCACACTGGACGCCTAGGTCAACTTCTAGGGGCTAGGTGGACCTGGGACAGGTCCACGGTGGCGGGGGGGGGGCACCCCTTGCCAAGTGCCAGGGGGCTCAGCCTTTGCCCCATTGTACTGGGTACAATGGGGCAAAGGGGGACAGGGACCCTGGCAGGGCATAGGGGCAGGGTGGGCAGGGCTCTGCCCAGCCCTTTGGGGGGCATACCAGGCTCTCCCTGTGCCACCCACCCTGGCAGGGAGGGCAGTGGGGAAGTCCTAGAGTTTAAGTCGATTTAGGGGTACTCCACATCTACACTGGCTTAAGTTGACTTTAGAAAGTCGACTTAAGCAGAAAGTCAACTTAAAATGAGGTTTAGTAAAGTCGACTTAAATTTTCCTTAAGTTGACTTAAGCAGCTGCTTAAGTCGACGTAAGGAAAGTCTAATGTAGACGCAGAGTAAATTAAGTCGACCTAAGCAATCTTAACTCGACTTAATTTACAAGTGTAGACACACCCTATGATGCCAGGAAGCATTCTAAGACCAAAGTAATGGTGCATACTATTTCTATTGGCATTTTGAGATGATTGGAAGATAAATAATTCCTACCTTAAAAACAGAGTTAGGCTGGGGAGATTATAGATTAATTTCACCTCATACTCCTCTCCTCCTCTTCCCCCCACCCCAGTTGGAGACCTCTGGCTCTTGTCCCTTTCTTCTGATTTCTGAATCTGCCACAGGCACTATTAGAACTACAGCCGTGATAAGAAAAATCAGGGATAGGATTTGAATGAATGCTTTTAGACAAATCTCCATTCCATCTCTAATTCTAATGCTAATTACATTTGCAGATCAAAGTCTTTTCATTAAAGTTTTGCTTTTGAATATATATATAAAGATTTTACTTTATATACATCTATTTAGAGAATATTTCTTTCAGGAGGGATCAGCTGTTCCTAAAATATCTTTGGGACAGCATGGCTTCGGCTCCCTGTTATTCTTCCTTTCAATCTTTTGTATGCTTTGCACGCACTATTGTTCTGGTTAGTTACGTGCAGCCCAGCTTGCTGACATATAGGTTCAGAGTTAACAAAAACCTTGGGCAAGACAGCAGTAATAATGACTAAGTAGAATTCATACCTTCTATCTGTTCCACAATCACAAGGGCTAGAAACTTAAATTTTATTTTAAACTGAAAGCTGAAGTTCTCATTATATGGACTCAAGGAGATGGGCTTTAAGAAAAACCCAATGTCATGAGGCTCATCAAATGTGAGAGTTGTCAACACTGCTACAAGTTTCATTGACTTCAGACATAAAACAAGGCATGTGCATCAATGTTGACCAGACTGGAGCCTTATTTTGCAAATGACAGATATAGAAATTTACAGAAAGTGATTTTTAGCACCAGACTATCCAGAGTTTAGAACAAACTAATTGGGGGATGAAATAAAAGGAAGGAAGGAAAGAATAGTAGAATTAGGGTGTGAAAAGTGGGGATTAGGTGGTGAAAGGGTTCAGGTTGCAGGCAAGAAGAGGCAAAAAAGGTTCAGAGTGTGAAAAAGCCAATTAGTGGAATATAAATCTTTTTTAAAAAGCCAATTTCTGAAATAAAGAGGTGTTAACTTAAAGCAGCTAGGAAGAAGATTAGTTGAGAGAAGTGACAGCCTGCAGTTAGAAAAGAGAGAGTTGTAAAGAACGGATCAGGAAGGAAAAACACCACAAAGAATGAAGCCAAATATATATATATATATATATATATATATATATATATATATATATATAGGTTTTTTATATATAAAAAGTTTGGAATTAAAAATGTTTCCCTTTCTAGACATTATGCTGGCACCCCCCTGGAGTTGTGATGCCGATAGCAGAATGCTGGCTGCTTCCTTCTGTCTGCAGGCAGTCCCAAAGGGCCTGCTGACTCAGGCAAATTACTTGCGGAATCTCCTTAGATGTCTGACACAGTGTGACTCTTCCTATCTCTCTCAGCAACAGGAAAACAGTCAACAAGAATCATTACCTTAGCTACGACAGAACTATCCAGTGGTTTCCTTTCCTTCAGATCTGACAGTCATAGAGTATAAAAGGTCCCCGCTTAGCATGGGGCAAGCCTTTCTGTACCTTTCCCCAAACACCTGAAAGTATCTCAGGCTCCGTCCTGTTACAGTAGTTAAAATCTTCCTGCACAGATGATTCCTATTCACCCCTCAACAAAGTCCTGGGCTCCCCTTCAGCAGGAATTGCTTCCCTTGGGTTTTGTTTCTCCAATGCATGAATAAACTGAAAGACTGATAGAATAATTCTGATCATCACTCGAGAACTGAAAAAGTCTTGCAGCTCACCCACTCAGACAGAGGTGATTCTGTTGTCCAACCTGTGAAAAGAGCAAGTACCAAGCATTGCTGTCTGCAGTAGGAAATTGAAAAGTCTGGGATTTTCTTCCCTGTTGATATGCACCCAAACGTAGGTTCCTCGCAAGCATTTGGGGAAGAACTAGGGAAAACAAAACACAGGGTCACATTCTGCCTGCCAGGCACACCAGTGTAACACCATCAACTTTCTCAGAGATACTCCACAAGGTCGGCCCAAGATTGTTGATGCCCTAGGCAAACTATGACTTTGCACCCCCCCCCAACATGTTATAAGAGATAATATATTAATTTTTTTTAAATAGAGAAAAAAAATTCACTTCCATTTAATTTGGCACCCCTTAAAGCCTGGCATCCTAGGCGACTGCCTAGTTCACCTGTATGGTGGACCAGCCCTGCTCCCACTTTGTACCAGTGTAACTGAGAGAATAATGTCCCCTAATCTAAAATTAATCTAGACGAAGGCGTAGTTTGAATCCTTCTCCAGCAAAAGTTACCCTCACTGCTCCCACTTTGTACCAGTGTACCTGAGAGAATAATGTCCCCTAATCTAAAATGAATCTAGACAAAGGAGTAGTTTGAGTCCTTCCCCAGCAAAAGTTACCCTCACTGAACAGCTGGGACATGCTGAGATTCTAGAAGCATGCTGGATGCACTGAGGAATCCTTCAAAAGACCCTGAATCCCAGGTCAAAAGTCTTCAATTCAGAGCTGACAGAAGAGCTGTCAAAGGAAGCCATTTGCCATGCACATCATAGTTTTCTTGTTCCTACAAAACCCAGGAATTATGTTACATATTCTTGAGCAGCCGCTACTAGTACCTATTTACACCAGCTACTCGCTAATTACATATATACATCTATAGCTCACGCCTTCATCAGTGGGTGTGGCCTATGATTAGAAATTTTCCAACTACACTTAGTTTCTTCAGAAAATGCTTATTCGGCAACATTAAATCTGTTGTCAAATCTAGTGCAAATTCACTGAAATTTCTGTAGAATTCTGCCTCCTCCCCAGCGCCACTGGACAGATAGCATCTCTCCAGCTGTATGGATGTATGAGCTGGGGATGGGAGGAGAAGCAAATACTTTTTCAATTTCACTGATGTGAAACTGAGAAATTCCTTTCTGGCTTTCTCCTAAATCTCCTTTGGTGAACATTTTGGGGTTTTGATGTTTTGTCCCTCTTTTTCTTAAAACCTTGAAAAAAATTCATAGAAAGGGATCCTTCCCTTTTCAATTAACTCTGCCCAGAAATCACATTACCTTCTCGCTTTACCACACAACTTCAGTTGAAAACACTGAACCAAAGGGAAATCTTGTCATGATCCACTATCTTTCAATTGCCCAAAGACCCAAATGTGAAATACAACTCGGATGGACACAGGATAAAGAGGGTTGCTTGAAACTTAGATACCCAACAATGATTTTTTTTTTTTACCATGTAGATCATTTCATAATAACCTTAATCTTCTCATTCACCAGTTCTGATTTTAATACATAAAAGTAATTAAGAATGTTCATAAGCTGTGCGGTTCGGATGCAAATCCTAACAACACTAACGTTCTGAGGGTTTTATTCAGACTATTATAACTGTAGGAGCTAGCAGTGGAGTTCTGGGTCTGAACCTGAATTTCCCAAGATCCAGCGTTGTGATTCAGGCCCTCATCTTCAAACAGTAACAGTGAGAGAACCCTAGATTTGCCCAGAGCAGAATGAAGATGATTAAAATGAAAGCTGTACCTTGTACACATTTGAGCACACACTGGCTCAAATGGAAGATTCCAGCCACCTAACATGCCTGTGCAAATGCCATTAGGATTATAAATTATGCACATGGCAAGTGATAAGAATGCACTTCAATTGGGATGTTCAGATGGTAAAGTGAATTTGCCTGGATGAATCTGAAGTGCTCACACTGCAGTATGCACTTCAGTTGTTTACCTGAGTTTGGTGGGGGCGTGGGGGAGGGAGAGGAGGAGATTGCTTGATTTTGCTTTGTTTTTCATTTATCATCACGTTAACAGATTTTGTCCTCTGCTGAGAAGGAATCCTAGTGCTTAGCTTAGTTCACCAATTTCCCACCTCTGATTCCCCACAGTTAAAATGTAACATTTATTTTGCTGACTAGAATTTGTTTGGTTTCTATAAGCCTTCATACACGGTTACAATACAAAATGATTCATTAAGGCTAATCAAATATAAAGTTCCCATGCAGCAATGGGAATCTTGTCTTACCAGCACACAGATTGCAACTGATATATAATTAAGGAAACAGTCACCCAGGGACAGCTGAGTGATGTTCCCTTCTTCAGGGGAACCATTGGTAATTTGGGTAGATTAAAACCATTGGTAATACAAATAAGCTAATTCTCTCTCCATTAATTTACTTTAGATGTGTATCTTGCGGAGGGCCTTTGGTGTGGGCAAATAGTCTGATCTGTAGTCATCCCACCCCAGGCTGTGAGTTCACAAGATGAACAGATCTATGCTGGCTCCATGCTAGATTGGCAGACTTTTAGGAAGAACCATCAGTGTGACAAGGAAGTTGGTGATGCAGCAAGTTCAACTCAGTCCCGACTACTTATGATTATTAAAGGATTCCACGGCACTTTTAATAAAAGCAGAGGCCTGGTCAGATTCCAAAATGGATAATTATGTTGTACCTACTTAAAATTCCCCTGCAGCTTCAATTAGATGTAGTAATTTCCTTCACGTTCTGTCCTCGGCAGCTGTGCAATGTGTCTGTGTATAGCCAAACAGCTGCTATTTTCCATCCAAGATGGTAAGCAAAGGGACAATATGAAGGAACTTATATTGGACTGGCTCCTGTATTTATTGAATATAATAGTGTAAATGAGGCATAAATCCAAACAATAAATGAATGGGCCAAATAGTCCCTTGTAAATGAAGTGTGTGTGTGTGTGTGTGTGTGTGTGTGTGTGTGTGTGTGTGTGTGTGTGT